>CAUYOR010011834.1:0-10224 GCA_963573925.1 Callimico goeldii
TAGCTGGGCATGGTGGCGCGTGCCTGTAATCCCAGCTACTCAGGAGGCTGAGGCAGGAGAATTGCCTGAACCCAGGAGGCGGAGGTTGTGGTGAGCCGAGATCGCGCCATTGCACTCCACACTCCAGTCTGGGTAACGAGCGAAACTCCGTCTCAAAAAAAAAAATATATATATATATACACACACACACACACACACACACACAAAGACTTTCAGCCAGGCACAGTAAGTAGCTCATGCCTGTAAGCCCAAACACTTTGGGAGGTCGAAGCAGGCAGACTGCTTGAGCTCAGGAATTTGAGGCCAGCCTAGGTAACATGACAAAACCCGTCTCTACAAAAAATACAAAAATTAACTGGGCATAGTGGTATGCACCTGTAGTCCCAGCTACTCAGGAAGCTGAGGTGGGAGGATTGCTTCAGCCCAGCTGGTCAAGGCTGTAGTGAGCAGTGATTGTGCCACTGTACTCCAGCCTGCGTGACAGAGCAAGAATTTGTCTCAAAATAAATAAATACTACCAGTGAAACACACACACAAACACATTTCACCTACTCTGCCACTCTGCCTGGGATAAAATACTCAGGCATTGAAACTCATCTGCTTAGACTATGGTCAAGGCTTCCTAAGTTTCTGAAGTGCCACCAAAGAAAGCACGTGTACATGTACAGCACACTCCTGTTTTACTGCACTCCACTTCACTGCACTTCGGAGTGCGTTGTTTACAAACCGAAGGTCTGTGGCAACCCTGTGTCCAGAAAGTCTATCAGTGCCATTATTCCAGCAGCACAGGCTCAGTTCGTGTCTTTGTGGCAGATTTTACTAATTCTCTCATTATTTTAGACTTTTTCATTGTTACTATATCTGTTATGGTAATCTGTGATCAGTCACCTTTGATAGTACTATTGAAATTGCTTTGGGATGCCATAAACCACAAACATACAAGGTGGCAAACTTAATTGATAAATGTTTGCATTCTGACTGTTCCACAAACTGGTCATTCTCCCATCTCTCTCCCTCTCTTCAGACCTCCCTGTTTCATGAGACACAACAATATTGAAATCAGGCAATTAATATCCCTACAATGGCCTCTAAATGTTCAAATGGCAGGAAGAGTAGCACATCTTTCACTTTATATGAAACGCTAGAAATAATTAAGCTTAGCGAGAAAGGCATGTCAATAGCCTCCACAGGCTGAAAACCAGACCACTTGCACCAAACAGCCAGGTTTTAAATGCAAAGGGAAAGTTCTTGAAGGAAATTACAAGTGCTACTCCAGTGAACACACAAATGATAAGAAAGCAAAAACAGCCTTATTGCTGATATGGGCAAAGTTTGAATGGTCTGAATAGAAGTTCAAACCAACTGCAACACTCTGTCAAGCCAAAGACTAATTCAGGGCAAGGCCCCACCTCTCTTCAATTCTATGAAGGCTAAGAAAGGTGAGGAAGCTGCAGAAGAAGAAGTCTGACACTAGCAGAGGGTAGTTCATGAGGATAAAGAAAAGACGCGATCTCCGTAACATAAAGGTACAAGGTGAACAAGTGCTGATGAAGAAGCTGCAGCAGGCTATCCAGAAGATCGAGCGAAGATAACTTATGAAGGTATCTGACATGGTTTAGAGCTGTGTCCCCATCCAAATCTCATGTCTGGATCACGGGTACAGACTTCTCCCTTGCTGTTCTCATAACACCGAGTTCTCAAGAGATCTGACTGTTTAAAAGTGTGTAACACCTCCCCCTTTGCTCTCTTCCTCCTGTTCCAGCAATGTAAGATGTGCCTGCTTTCCCTTCGCCTTCCACCATGATTCTAAGTTTCCTGAGGCCTCCCCGGCCATAATTCCTATATAGCCTGTGAAACTCTGAGCCAATTATACCTCTTTTCTTTTTCAACTACCCAGTCTCAGGTAGCTCTTTATAGCAATGCAAAAACAAACTAATAAGGCAGCTATACTAAACAACAGATTTTCTATGTAAATGAAACAGCCTTTATTGGAAGAAAATGCCCTCTAGAACTTGCATAGTTAGAGAGGAGAAGTTAATGCCTGGCTTCAATGGACAGGCCGACTCTCTTAGGAGCAAATGTAGCCAGTGACCTCAAGTTGAAGCCAATGTTCATTGCCATTTCAAGAGTCCCAAACCCCTTAAGAATAATGCTAAATAAATCTACTCTGCCTGTGCTCTAGAAATGGAATAACAATGTCTGGATTATAGCCCATCTGTTTATAATATGATTTACTGAATATTTTCAGCCCACTGTTGAGAGCTACTTCTCAGAGAAAGATTCCTTTTCCACATATTACAGCTCATTTACAATGCACCTGGTCATCCAAGTGCTCCAAAGGAGATGTACAGGGAGATGAACGTTGTTTTCAGGCCTGCTAATACAACATCCATTCTGCATACAATGGATCAATGAGTAATTCCTATTTTCAAGTCTTACTATTTAAGAAATCCGTTTTGTAAGGCTATTATGGCCAATCTGCCGGAGAGAGCTCTGATGCATCCGGGCAAAGTAAATTAAAAACCTTCTGGAAAGGATTCACTGTTCTAGATGCCATTAAGAAAGTTCATATTTCATGGGAGGAGGTTAAAACATAATATAACAGGAGACTGGAAGAAGTTGATTCCAAACCTCATGGATGAATTTGAAGGGCTTAAGACTTCAGTGGAGGAAGTAACTGCAGATGTGACAGAAATAGTAAGGGAACTATTATAGAATTACGAGTGGTGGCTAAATATGTGATTGAATCGCTGCAATCTCACAAGAACACTTGAAGAGATGAGGAGTTGCTTCTTATAGATGAGCAAAGATGAAATCTACTCCTGGTGAAGATGCCATAAACACTGTTAAAATGACAACAAAGGATTCAGAATATTACATAAACTTAGTTGATAAAGCAGCAGCAGGGTTTGAGAGGTTTCAGACTCCAATTCTGAAAGAAGTTCTACTGTGGGTAAAATGCTATCAAATAGCATTGCAAGGTACAGAGAAATTTTTTATGAAAGAATCCATCGATTGCCACAGCTACCTCAACCTTCAGCAATCACCTCCCTGACCAGTCAGCAGCCATTCTCACTGAGTCAAGACCCTCCACCAGAAAAAATCATTAGGACTCACTGACCACTAGCATTTTTGGCAATGAAGTATTTTTAAATTGAGGTATGTACACAATTTTTTAGACACAATGCCTATCGTGCATTTAAAAGACTACAGCATAGTGCAAACAAAACTCTTACATACATTGAGAAACCAAAAATGTGTGTGATTCACTTTATTGCTATATTTGCTTTAATGATGGCAGTCTGGAATCAAATCCACAGTATCTCCCAAGGTATTCTCACAGTTCCAATGGAAAAGCTAAGCTCATAATAAAGGAAATACTGGCTTTATTGTAATATCAAACACCATTATTAATCAAAGTAGACAACTGCCTAACCAACTGTAGCTAAATTCTTGCCAGTTATGAAAAAAAAAAAAAAACCACAATGGTTTGAATATCAGGCCAAGGTAGAGATGCTGCAAATGATGGAAGGGTTATTACCATCTGCAAAGAACCTTCCACCACAGGTGAGGGTGGTTCACAAAACTGGCTGGTGATCGAACATCTCTTTTTTTGAGATGGAGTCTTGCTTTGTCACCCAGGCTAAAGTGCAGTGGTGCGATCTCAGTTCACTGCAACCTCTGCATACCAGGTTCAAGCGATTCTCCTGCCTTAGCCTCCTAGGTAGCTGGGACTGAAGAAGCGCAGCACCATGCCCAGCTAATTTTTGTATTTTTAGTAGAGATGGGGTTTCACCATGTTGGCCAGGCTGGTCCTGAACTCCTGACCTCAAGTGATCCGCCCACCTCGGCCTCCCCAAGTGCTGGAATTACAGGCATGAGCCACCCCACCCAGCCAGCCTAACACCTTCTTAAAACTAAACAGAAACAGATATCTATTGAATACAGAAGTAGGACACCAAGTTTAAGGCCTACACATAATTCTTAGAGTCTCTTTTCTTGTCAAAAATTTGGTGAAAACAGCCTACCAAGATGACAAACATATTACGGCCCAATTATACAACAAGCACTGTCAGCCCTAGTTCCTTTCTGTGGATTTCTAAGAAGGCAGGCGTGGGCCCCAGCATCTTCTGTAAGTAATGTTCCAATCATTTAACCTGCATGTTTATCAAAACATGCCATCTTAAATTTAGATTCTTGATAAACAGGATTTAATTTAGAAAGATAATCCTCTGGGGAAATCTGGCCTCCGAATTTTAAGAACTAAAAATCAAAGGGTACAAATTGCAGAAGGGGGCAAAATGACACACAGAAACATGCTCTGAAATAGACCAAAGTAATATTTTAATGTGAAGATGATTGCTTTAAATAAGTTGATTCAAACCCTAATTAATTTTCTCTGGCAATTTCTTACTCTTAAACAAAAACAGAAACACTGTTCACACTCCCCTGTACAGACTGTACTCTGCTGCTTATGAACAAGCAAAGGAAGAGAAGCAAGAAGGCAATGGAACCTTCAGTGCTTCTCTCTAAAAACCAATCGTCTTCGAACAGAAACTAGAATCTGCCTCACTGCAAAACCCTACCTGAAACCAGGTTCATACTGGCTGCTGGATAAAGGACTTTCCAGCAGGTGGCATCTCAGAAATTACTAAGTCAGCTCTTTCCAGTCACCTAGCCAGCCAATGTTTATCAGGTCATTTGTACAGTCAAGGTTCTCATCTCACAATTACGGAGGGTAAGAGGTCCCGAGCCCTGCAGTTAGCAAGCTGGAGACCCAGAAGAAACCGTGGCATTAAGTTTTAGTCCAAGTCTGGATCCAAAGGCAGGAGAAGACTAATGTCCCAGCTTGAAGACAGGAAAGACAGGAAAAGAGAGGCTCCCTCTTTCTTAGCCATTTTGTTCTAGTCAGGCCTTCAATGATAGGATGAGAGGCCCATCCACATTCGGAGAAGTCAATCTGCTTTTTCAGTTGACCAATTCAAATGCTGATCCCATCCAGAAACACCCTCAGACACATCCAAAATAGCTGACCAAATGTCTGGGCACCACATGGCGCAGTAAAGTGCACATATACATTTAACCATTATAATCCTTCCTGAGCTCAGAGAGTTGCCATACTGAGTGTTACAGTGAGATATTTGCTATTGAACCTCTTAGCAGTTGGGACCCAGACAACAGCATATTTAAAGAGAAGATGTATGGGAAGAGAAATAATCTAGGTAACAGATAAACATAATAAAGAATTAAGCAACTGTGTTCATCTGTTTCCATTATTAAAAAGGAATAACAGAGTGGGTAATTTATAAAGAAAATAAGTTTATTTGGCTCATGGTTCTGCAGGATGTACAATAAGCATGACGCCAGCATCTCCTTCTGTGAGGGCCGCAGGAAGCTTCCACTCATAGCAGAAGGCGAAGGGAAGACAGGCGCATCACATGGTGAGAGAAAGAGCAAGAGAGGGACCAGGTTTTGAAACCACCAGCTCTCTTGTGAGCCCACAGAGTGAGAACTTGATGATTACCAACAGGAGGGCACAAAGCCATTCATGAGGGATCCGCCCCCATGACCCGAACACCTCCCATGAGGCCCCACTTCCAACACTGGGGATCACATTCCGACATGAGATTTGGAGGGGACACATATCCAAAACATGTCAGCAACCAAGTGAAATTGTGTGTGAGAGAGAGGCAAAGAGAAAGAGAAACAGAGAAGGAGGAAGGAAGACCGAGAACGAGAGGGCGCGTGCAAGTAAGCCTGTGTGCATGCACTGAGGATGTTGGGAGTGAAGGGGCACACCTGGACTCACAATAGGAATTGTAGCATGTCCTAGTTATCTAAAACAAATTACTCCAAAACTCAGCAGCTTAAATCATCAAACATTTACCATCTCACATCTTCTGAAGGTCAAGCGTGAGGGAGCCGCTTAGCTAAGTGGTTTTGGCTCCGGATTTCCCATTGGGTTGCAGGTGAGCCCTCAGGCAGGGCTGCAGTCTCCAAAGACTTGCTTCTAAGCTCAGGCACTTTCCAGCTCACCCACGTAGCTACTTTGGAGGCTTCTTCTCCTCCCCATGTTGACCTCTTTATGGACCTGCTCACAACATGTCAGCTAGTTTTCCAGAGAAAGTGGCTGAGAAAGAAAGAGACCCCTAGATGGAAGCCACAGTCCTTTATCTTAGAAGTGACATATCATTTCTGCTATATTCTACTGGTCACACAGACTAAACCTGGTAACACGTGGGAGGGAACTACACAAGTGAGAAGACCAAACCATGCTGGCGTCTGGCTACATAGGGTAGTAGAAAAATACCTCGCAAATAGAAAAGGCCTTTTAGAACATCTTGTGATATTGCAAAATATGTATGTGGTCTTTATCCCCGTTTCCTAACACAGAGCTCCTAAAATCTTTGGAAATCTCCAGAATGATCAGAATGTCTTTTGCATATTAATGAGATGATTCATAGGTAGGGGTTCCTAGATAGCCTCAAGATGGGGTTGGTGGCTGGGGGAACCAACCATGAGATTAGAGGCTGGAAATGTCAGTCCCACTCCCAACTTGTTGGGAGGGGAGAGGGGCTTATTGAAGTTGAGTCAATAAACCAACAGTCAATGATTTAATCAACCATGCCTATATAATAGAATTTCCACAACGAGCAACAACAATAACAACAATAGTTCTGGGAGCTTCCAGATGGCTGAAGACATGGAAGCTCCTGGAGAATGGCATCCTCAAAGGGGACATGGAAGCTCCAGGCTCCACACCTCGCCCTATGCAACTCTGCCATCAAACTGTGAATATTTACCTTCTGTCGTATCCTTTTTAATAAATGAGTAAACATAAATAAAGTGTTTCCCTCAGTTGTATAAACCATTCTCCAACAAACTGATCAAACCGAAAGAGGGGAGTCATGGAAACCCCAATTTATAGGCCATGTTAAAAAAAAAAATTCTAATTGAGAGTCTGACTAGCTCTATCACTTTAAATTCCTATGTGAACAAACCAAAGCCTAATGTAAACAGTAAACTGAAACTAGAAACTGCACCAATCAGAAATCACCAACTAACCTCTCACTAGAAACTTTCCACTCTAACCAATCGAAATTGGTTTCATTGTCTTGCTTCTTGAAAATACTTTATAAAAGTTTCCCTCTTGCCCCTCTGGGCAGTGGGCTAGCCCCCTGTGGTCTGATGCTATCGCATTCATGAAAAGCTGAATGCTCAACCAACTGTTTAAAATGTAAATGAGCGTTAGTTGTTCTCTTACCAGATCTGACATCGGAAGTGGGACCCAATGGACATTACGTGATAATGGCCTCTGGGAGCAACAAGCAAACCGATGATAGAGTTACCCCACAGAGCCTCCTGTGCTAACTACTTCTCCCGCACATTTGGAGATCATCACCAGTAAGCAGTCTCAGATACAACAGTTCTAACACTGGTGTCAAGTTCTCCAAGTTTAACATTTCGGCTCCAGACTAGGTTTGGAAGTCCCAGCAGAAACTAGACTGGGTCTTGCAGGGAGGCTCAGGTGTCCAACTAGGTCAGGAAAAAACCTAATTTGGTTGAATGAAAGACCTCTACTAAGAAAGGTTCCAAGAAGACAGGAAATAATGAGTTTATTTAAATCCAGAGTCTGAGACTCCATCTCTAGTGTGACTGGTCCCCCAATATGTTACTTAAGAGTGTTTGAACCCTGAAAGCTAGGCAGTGAGCCAAGGACCAGGTATCCCTGAGAATTAGAATTTTGGTGGCTACAAAGGGGAAGTTTTCACCTAAACAAAATTGTTCACCTGCATGTACGTACAGACACACACACACACACACACACACACACACACACACACACACACACACACGATCCTGAACATCCCAGAAACAGTGAGAAGGGCCAAGCATGGTGGCTCGCACCTGTAATTTCACTACTCTAGGAGGCTGAGGTGGAATGACTGCTTGAGGTCAGGAGTTTGAGATCAGCCTGGGCAACAGAGCAAGACCCCAGCTCTATTTAAAAAAAAAAAACAAAACAAAACAGCAACAAGAAGTATTTTTTACTGGCATGTGGAGGTTTCTAACCTCTCTGTCCTCCTCTGTCTACTCTGTGTCTGCTGATTTTTCTTTTGCTTGTTTACCTGTATAACCCAAAGGAAAGAAGAAAGAAAAAGAACTAAATGAGTATTTATAGTTAGGTTCTCAGGTTAACTAGGTCTGCTCTTTTTTTATAGGCTTGGCATGGTGACTCACACCTGCAATCCCAGCATTTTGGGAGGCCAAGGCAGGCATACCACTTCAGCTCAGGAGCTCAAGACCAGCCTGGGCAACATGATGAATCCCCATCTCTACTAAAAATACAAAAATCAGATGTGCATGTTGGCACACACTTGTAATCCCAGCTACTCAGGAGGCTGATGTAGGAGAATTGCTTGAACCCAGGAAGCAGAGGCTGCAATGAGCTGAGCTTCTACCACTGCACTCCAGCCTGGGCAACAGAGTACCCTGTCTCAAAAAAAATAAAAAATAAGACAAATTTTTTAAAAGAAAATTTTTTACCATTTCTTTCTGTGATAGGATCTCACTCTGTCACTCAGACTGGAGTGCAGAGGCATGAACACAGCTCACTGCAGTCTCAAACTTCTGGACTCAAGCACTCCTCCTGCCTCAGCTTCTCAAAATGCTTGGATTCCAAGTGTGAGCCACTGCACCCATCCCAGGTCTGCTTTTTAACTCCCCTATGTCATTTTTTTTTTTTTAAGACAGAGTCTCTCTCTGTCACCCAGGCTGGAGTGCAGTGGTGCAATCTTGGCTCACTGCAACCTCTGCTTCCTGGGTTCAAGTGATTCCCCTGCCTCTGCCTCCTGAGTAGCTGGGATTACAGACACCCACCACCACACTCAGCTAGCTAACCTTTGTACTTTTAGTAGAGAACCCTTATGTCTTGATCGAAATCTTAACCTCAGAGCCATAATAAAAGGTATATAAAAGGTATCCCTGTTTGGCAGGGAAAAGATTTATCTGCCCTATTCATGAAAGGATTTTGCATTGAACTTGGCAACCTAGTATGTTTGTTTTTTTCTATTTTTTGTGGGTTTTTAGAATTTTTGAATTTTTGTGGGTACAAAGTAGGTAATATATTTATGGGGTACATGAGATGTCTTGATACAGGCATGTGGTACGTAATAATCACATCATGGAGAATGGAATGCCCATCCTCTTAAGCATTTATCCTTTGTGTTATAAATAATCCAATTATAGTCTTAGTTATTTTTTTATTGCATTTTAGGTTTTGGGGTACATGTGAAGAACATGCAAGATTGTTGCATAGGTACTTAGTTATTTTTTAATGTGCAATTAAGTTACTACTGACTGTAGTCCACCCTGTTGTGCTATCAAATAGAGGGTCTTATTCATTCTATTTTTTTTTTTTTTTTTTTTGTAACTCATGTGGATGGGACACGAGGAAAGCCAAAAACTGATGCAAAAGGCAGAGAGGGTGTCACTCTGAGGATGGTATCTGTTGGTATCTGTGGTCATGAGACCCCCATATATAGACCATAAAAAGAAAAAAAAAACATAAATAACCTTTTGAAAGCCACTCCTAAAGTGTTTCCCACCTGTACTAACTGATCAACCAGACCTGCAGAAAAAAGAAAAATTGAATCTATAACTAATTTCAAAGCCCACTTGGACCTTCTGTTTTTCTCAGAGCATTCTAGTCATTCCATGAATTCAGCTCACCCTAGCTGTCCTTTTCATAAAGGGACTCTCCCCACACAACATTACCAAACAAAGAGAGAGAGAGAGAGAAAGGATAAGGAAGCCACAGGGTTAAGTCAGTTAGTTAAGGACCTCAGAGCAAGACAAGAAACAAAAGGCTTCCAAATTAATGGCCTTGTAATTATAGCAACTGCAGAGCAACCAACAACCAAGAATGACCTTTGGACTTTTTTTTTTTTTTTTTTTTTTTTTCGAGACAGAGTTTTGCTCTGTTGCCCAGGCTGGAGTGCAATGGCACAGTTTTAGCTCACTACCACCTCCTCCTCCACCTCCACCTCCCAGGTTCAAGCAATTCTCCTGCCCCAGCCTCCTAAGTAGCTGGGATTACAGGTGCCTGTCACCATGCCTGGCTAATGTTTTTGTGTTTTTAGTAGAAACAGGGTTTCACCATGTTGGCCAGGGTTGTCTTGAACTCCTGACCTTGTGATCCACCCACCTCAGCCTCCCAAAGCG
>CAUYOR010011835.1:0-14089 GCA_963573925.1 Callimico goeldii
AGTGTTTAAATCTGTGCATACTTCTCGGAGTTCCTGTATTGTATTCTTCAGTTCCATTATTTCACTCATACTCCTCTCTAAGTTGTCTATTCTCAATAGGATTTCATCAAACCTTTTTTCAAAGTTTTTTTCAAAGTTCCTACTTTCTTTACGTTGGGCTACAACATGTTCTTTTAACTCACCGAAGTTTGTTATTATCCATTCCCTGAAGCGTGATTCTAACACCAGGAGGTGCTCGTTCTCCATCAAGCCTTGTTCTGTTGTTGATGTGGAACTGTGATCATCTTTAGAGGGAGAGGCATTCTGATTTTGAATATTCTCGGCTTTTTTATGCTGGTTTCTTCCCATCATTGTAAATTTATCCTCCTGTCGTCTTTGAAGTTACCAGCTTTCAGATAAGGTCTCTTGAGTGGACGTCCAAGTTGTTAGTTCCCAGGGCCAGTACAGCGGCGTTAAGACTGACGGTGCTTTTCTGCCCAGGATTCTCCTGTCTGGCTTCCTTCTTGTGTCCGTAGCAGGCGACTCTGCCTTCCCGGGGCTTCAAACCTCGGTCAGCAGGGGAGCCCATCTCGTTTACTCTGGGTTGGGAGCTGCCGCGCCGAGTGCTGGGGAGCCTTGTGGGTCTGCCAAACCTCGGTCAGAAGTGGGAGCCAGCCTTGTTTACTCTGCTCCGTGAGGACGGAGGTGCCGGCGGAACCGCTGCTCCGTCCACAGGAGTCGGGCTGGTGTCCCATCCCGTGTGATTCTTCCACTGGGAATCTTCTGCTCCTTGAGAGACCAGAATTTGTCTGAAACTGTGGTTTCCTCTAGTTCTCCGTGCCTTCCCTGAGAGCTACAATCCCGAGATGTTAGCGGTTGGCCATCTTGGATCCTCTCCCATGGTTAGCCTTTTAAATAGACATCTCAGTGTAAGTGTTTTTCAGGTTCGGAATGTCTGCTGTTTGAGGGATGCCTTTTTTAGTTTAATGTGGTCATTGGTCCAACCTAAAATATTAAGAGAGGCAGTCTTGCCGACCTACTTACCTTCCATTAGCGTGACGACTACCGTTTTAGGACTCTCATTGCTGACCTTCAGCCATGATGACTTTGAGGACCAGGAAGCAAACACAATGGAAAGCCTTTCAGATTAAGATTCCTGAAAAGATAGATCTGATGTAAGACCAAAAATGTGAAAGATTAGAACAAGTTTTCTTTTAGAATGTTCTGCCCAGTCAGATAGAAGAAAGGAAAGAGAATTTTCAAGCCCATACCCCAGTCTGTTAGCCAACAAGGATTAATTGAGCAAATACTTTTGTACTGAACCAAGCATAGAAAGTCAACACCAAGACAAAAGTATGCCAAATTGCAGGGTCTTTATTGCCGGCAGCCATGGAGGACTCTCATCTCTCCAACCTGTGGCCCTGAAAGGAGGGTGTCAAGACCTTTTATACCCCTAAAACCACCTCAGGAGTGAGGGTGAGGGGCGGAGATGAGGGTGAGGGGCCCCAACATTAAGAGGGCCAGGGGACTTTTGACATTCTGATTGTTACTTAAGTGGTTCACAAAAGTCAAGACAAGCGGTTCACAAAAGTCAAGATAAACATTTATTTACACATTGTCTTGGTAGGGTAGAAATTACAGTCCTTAATTATTTATTACAAGTTGCAGGGACCAAGATGGCGTGGGTTTGGACTGCTTGCCTGTCACATTTGGGTTACAGAGAGTAGTTTCAACAGAAAGTGGAGGTATGGCTGAGGTATGCAGTTTTATGGGGCTTTTACCATGTCACAATACTATGTTCTGAGCCCCCTGCTTATGATCTGGAAAGTACAATAGCCTAAAAGGCAAAGAACAAGGATTGAAGGAATTTTCAAGCCTTGGTGGTACCTTTAGGCATTAGTGAGCATCCTTTTCCCTCCTGTTCACTGAGCTTCTCCAGTCTTTCCTCAGCGAGGAAATCAGGCCTGGCTGCGATAGAACCCTCTGCAGTGGTTCAGCTACAAACACTTTCTGAGAGAATCAAGGTGGCCCCAACCTGAGATTTGTTTCCTTTGGCATTGAAAGGTGTGTCACTAAAAGGCTCTTTCAACAGGACCTGAGTGAAGTGGCATTTGCTGTTTAACCCCTAGACTCTTGTTCAGTTCTGTTCCTAAAATGTGGCCTCCCCAGCTGCCAGACAATTCAACTGTGGCCCCGGGTAGCGCGAGCCAAAATAACCCATCGTAGAAACACTGCCTGAGGGTAAATAGTAGATAGGCTTGAGCTTTGCCTTAATTAAGAGGATGAGATCCGGTCTCTTTAGTTGCCAAAATAGCCTCTCAGTCTAAACAAAGATAGAACTGTCTCTTTTGCTGACTACATGCAATTTATTTAAATTAGTGTTGCACATGCGACAATGGCGTGGAAGCCATATTAGAAAACCACCAAATCAAATGAGTTTTCTAGGTCTTTGGTTAGGGATAAAAAAGGCATTAGTCACATTGAATGGGATTTGCATCTCGTTAGGCTTGCCTGTATGTCCTCGGCTGTTCGACACAATGGAGGGTGCATGTCTCTCTTTTCAGCTGGGTAGTCTGCTTTAGTTGTGATTCTGCTGGGAATTTAAATTGTGAACTAGAAGCATTGGTGGGGGAAGGGGAAGGGCCGGAACTTGCAAGGATACTCAAAAGAAGGGAAGGCTGGGTTAGGTCTGACCACACCCTTCCCGGCTTTTTGTAGTTCAAGGTTATAATAGTTTGCCTTAGAAGCAGCAAAAGATATCTCAATGTGTAGTACTCTGCTCAGTATTGGCTGTGAATGATCTCCTTGCAGATTTGGGGCAGCTGGCTCTCCTTATTGTTCAGCATGTGTCCAGGGTTTCCTCGAATGCACTGGATTGTGCTTATGGAAGGCAAAATAATTACCATGTTATTCCAAGAAAGAGTTTATAAAAGTGAACCTCTTATGCAAGGCAAGCATTTTGGATATCCCCTTATTTAGCATGACCAATGAGAGTCACCCACAGAAGGTGGATAAAAGGGTACCCACATGGAATGAAGGCCACAAGAACAGCTACTCTCTATCCATAAACACCCTTGTCAACTGTGTGGAAGCTCCATTTGACACCCTCTCCTTCCTCTCCTTCCAACTCATCCTTGTCACCCCATTTCCTTCACCACCCAAATCCTAGCCATATACTTAGGACTTCCTGAGACCTCTAGAACAGAAACACCGGTGGGTCTTCTGCCACTTTACCCCAAGTGTTGGTCTAATGGCTAAGATGAGCAGTCCTGAGTAGCTTTAAAAGTAACTCCAGGGAGAAAAGCTAAATGTGGCTCACTAAAAGATGACACTCAATCTATACAGTTTCGTAGAGGGTGTTCTGGATGTTTGGATCTGGGTTGCTGCAGAAAACAAAATGCAATAACTGAGTGTTTTTAGCCTCTCAATCATAGCCAATAACGAAGGCAGCGATAAAAACTCAATTCAACAGTTACAGAATGTAGTGTCCAGATTCCTGCCACCATTTAAATAGAATTCTTTCTTACAAAGCTGTTTTCCACTTTATAAAAACAATGCTTTGTCCATCTGTTTGGTACATGTACACACTCTGTACAATAAATGAACCTTCAGTGATAAATGCTCTCTTTTGCCCCAGGTCACACGGCAGTCACAGTTGTGTACAATCAAGTGACCATTTATTTAGAGGAAGGATGACAGAGGCTAACTGCAGTCTTTTTGCTGTTTTTTCCTATTTTCTGCCTTCAGGTAGCAATTAGCCTTTGAGTATCCTTCATCCTTTTCCCCCACGAATGATGTCTCAATCTAGTAACCTCACATATAAAGTAACTGATGACTGAAGGCTAAAATCCCCTCAGAGATCACAAACCCCCACTAAAACAACATGAAAAGACCTGGGAGCCTGGAGAGGGAAGAGGTGGGAGTGGGGCTATGTGGGGCCCTGTGCAAAGTGCTCCTCTTCCTTGTGACATTTACTCTAGAGTCTCTGCTTAAGCTACAGACCCTGGAGAATGACATATATTTTATTCATTTTTAACACAAGTTCATTAAAGGACAAAGAAATTCGATTTCTCAGGGATTTCCTCTGTAAGTATTTGACTTATAGTCCACGTATATTGTTTCACTTAAAGACTGAGTTTTTTTGTTTCGTTTTGTTTTGTTGAGACAGAGTCTCGCTCTATCGCCCAGGCTGGAGTGCAGTGGTACAATCTCGGCACACTGCAACCTCCACCTCCCGGGTTCAAGCCATTCTCCTGCCTCAGCCTCCCAAGTAGCTGGGACTACAGGTGCATGCCACCACGCCTGGATAGTTATTATATTTTTTAGTAGAGATGGGGTTTTGCCACGTTGCCCAGGCTGTTCTCAAACTCCTGACCCCAGGTGATCCACCTGCCTTGGCCTCCCAAAATGCTGAGATTATAGGCGTGAGCCATTGCACTTGGCCAGATTCTGAATTTTTAAAGAGTATCTATTAGAAATCAAATTCATTTTTCTTTCTAAAAAGCCTTTAAACATCAAGAAAGGGAAATAATTATTAAGCATTTGCTTGGAATAGTTAAAGCAGTTTCTGTTATAGAAGGAAGACAGATTGTAGGGGTATGAAATTCTGAATCCCATCTGCATGGAAGCTGGTTTTCATTTGCGGTACAAAATATTCTTGGCATCTTTGAGACTTATTGCACACAGTATACTCCACGCTAAAACTAAATCTCGATAGAACTAAATAGATTTCTTTCCTTAGATATTTTTTCCTAAGCCATTTCCTCTCCTTCAAGTCCCTAGGATACATGCATTCACCAAGTACTGCTGGGTCTTTCTATTTCTGCAAGGAGTTTAGTCTTCAGTTTTCCTTATTCAACCAATTCATTCAGCTACTATCTGTTGTTGGGGACTGAGGGGGACACGAGGTCACAGGCTGACCTGAGAGAAGAATGCGAGGCACACACAACTCCTGCCTGTGTTCTAGATTTACCTTCCAGTCTCTAGAGGGGTAGGTCCTAGTTTTCTGAATGTTACACATGATGACTGCTACAGTAGTTACAGTCTCAATATGTTTGCTGTCCACACTATTTTTTTTGTGAGAGACAAGGTCTGACTCTGTTGCCCAGGCTGGAGTACAGTGACATGATCATGGCTCACTGCAGCCTTTGCCTATGGGACCCACGCTATCCTCCCATCTCAGCCTCCCAAGTAGCTGGGATTGCAGGTGCACGCCACAATGCCTGACTACTTTTTGTATTTTTTTGTAGAGACAGGATTTTGACATGTTGCCCAGGCTGATCCCATCTCTGGGCTCAAGAGATCTGCCTGCCTCGGCCTCCCCAAAGTGCTGGGATTATAGGCGTGAGCCACTGCACCCAGCCCACGTTCAGCCTTAAAACCAGTAGAATTCAGTTACAAAACCAAAAAACACACAAAACAAATGCTTGGCTTAGGCATAATATATTACCTTGTGGATTTATTGTACTAGAGCTGGAAATAGGGGGACTGTCAGTTTCTTCTGAGAACCTGGGGTACTGCATGCCTTAAGGCAGATTGGGGTGACACTATGCTATCTGTCTTTTATTTATGAAGATAACCTTTTTGACCCACCGGGATATGCTTTGTAGTTTTCTCCATCCATTCTATCAATTTTTATTAGTCATGAAATTTATTGGCCCCTGTGGCATAAATCTAGAAAAACCAGTTCACTTGGTTCAAGCCTATAATTTCATCAGCATAGCATGTAACTAGCTGAGTTCACGTGACACTAAGATCATAATAATCATTTAACCTCTCATTTGGCAAGTCTTTACTGCTTAAAAATCACTTTCGCATAAATAATTCCATCTTATCTTTACAATGTCTCTGAGAAGTAACATCTTAGAAGTGAGGAAACTAAGTTTCCAAGAAGTTGAGTGACTTTTCCAGTAAAGGGGAGTCAGGACTCACACCTAGTCTGTCTTTCTCACTAAAACACTAGCTCAAGTATACTTGACTGGATGACATACGATAAATGGATACCAGGATTGTGGGAAGCTCTGGAGGAAAGGATGTTATATTCAGAAAACAGATCTAGGAACATGTCTGGAAAAGTGGTTTCCGGTAGAAACTGGTTACTTTAAATTTAATGCTAGACCCAAGAATATCACATAAGAAACCACTAGGGAACCATGTGAACAAGACAATCAAGTGTCATCTCATATGAAACAGATAATAAGTACAATGATGGTTCAGAAAAGAGAGAGAACACGGTAAGATAAAAAATCAAGGATAGTACAATTGAGGAAGAGGGACTAAAGTTAGAACTTAAAGAATGTGCAAGATTTAGATGGAAGAGGGAAGTGGGAAGGGCACAGTGGGTATTGGGAACATCCCAAGCAAAGGCAGAGAGTCGTTTTCCAGACGGGGATTAGGAGGCAGACACATCTGCTGGTAGGAGAGACGGAGAAGGTCTAGGTGAGGAAGTCATGGGCATTGAGGTGGAATCAAAGAGGATCTAAAGTGCCTATTGGAGAAACACAGACTTGATGCTTAGGTGCTGCAGAGGGTGACAGCGTGACGGAAAATCTGCTCCATGCCTGTGTTCTAGCTTCTGGCTGACCCACGCATCCCTTGGCTTGTAGATAGTGTTCTGTGTCTTCACATCATCTTTCCATGCCTGTCTCTGTGTCCAAATTTCCCCATTTTGTAAGGACATCAGTCATACTGGATTACGGCCCACACTAATGAATTCATTTTAACTTTATTACCTCCCTAAAGACATACACTGTACAGTTTGAGCAACCCAAATCCCAAAATCTGAAATGCTCTAAGTCCAGAACATTTTGGGAACTGACATGATGCTCAAAGGAAATGCTCATTGGAGGATTTCAGATTTCAGTCTTTTGGATTTGGTATGCTCAACCAGTCAGTATCTGCATGAAGAAAAAATCCAAAATCCAAAAACACTTCTGGCCCCAAGCATTTTGGATAAAAGCTGTTCAATCTGTATTTCCAAATACAGTCACACTCTGAGGTACTGGGAGACATCAACATATCTTTTTGGAGGGAGGGGGACACAATTCACCTCATAACAGGTTTTTTTTTTTTTTTTTTTGAGACGGAGTTTCACTCTTGTTACTCAGGCTGGAGTGCAATGGCGTGATCTCGGCTCACTGCAACCTCTGCCTCCTGGGTTCAGGCAATTCTCCCGCCTCAGCTTCCCAAATAGCTGGGATTACAGGCACGCGCCACCATGCCCAGCGAATTTTTTGTATCTTTAGTAGAGACGGGGTTTCACTATTTTGATTAGAATGGTCTCGATCTCATGACCTCGTGATCCACCCGCCTCGGCCTCCCAAAGTGCTGGGATTACAGGCTTGAGCCTCCGCGCCCGGACATTACAGGTATTTTTAAAGAGTCATGAGTGGCAGAGTGAGGGGGAAAGAGGTGTTTCCATGAAAGTGGACTGACCGCAGCATTAAGAATACACTGGAGAAAAGGGAGGGAATGAGAGGCTGTGGGTAGGGGGTGTAGAAAAGTAGGTAAAATCAAGACACATTTCAAAGGAAGAGTTGAAAAGATTTAAGTAGTAGCAGTGGTAATGTGTCGTAAGTCTAGAACATAACAGTTTACAAAGCATTCCCAGTCTCCTGCCTCCTTTGATCTTGGTACCTGACCTAGGGGCTGAGTGTCTGGTGTTGTCAGGGTTTCTGGCCCCAGGAGAAGCTCCAGTGATCAGGTCATCCACTCCAGTGAGCGTGGCTGGCAAAGGGGAAGGGGGAGACTCAGAGCTGCAGGTGCTGAATTGGAGGTGGTGACAGAGCTGGGTGGAGATGTCCCCTGGGCCACTGGAAACCTAAGCCAGCTTTCCTCTCTAGACATAGATTTGGAAGTCAAATGCGTTCTGGCAGTGCTCTAATCATCAGAGTGGGTGTGGTCTCTGAGTAAGTGAATGTAGAAGAGCAGTGACTTGATGTTAGAGTAAATTCCCGGAGTTAGAGGATTGCTAAGAATGAGGATAAGAAGCATTTAAAGTAGAGGAGAAATGGTAAAGTTCTCTACCTCCAAAGCTGAAGAAAAAGAGTTTCCAGTAGAAGGCGGGAGGAGAAGAGAGCCGACTGGGAGAAGCTAAAACGAGGACATGGGGAAAAGAAAGTGCCAAAGAAAGGACGGAAGGAAGTAGGATGGTAATTTTGGGGGGCAGGATTTAGAAAATGGTGGGGGGGGGCTTTTATTGGAAAGTTGTGGGGTTTTCTTTTTGAGATATTGTTTACACACAGTCAGATGCACCCTTTCTGGTGTTCAATTTTGTGAATTTTGACAAATGCAAATAGTTCTGTAACCATGATTACTGTTATATTACACCTAAAATTCCTTCTTGCTAATGGGCTTTTTTGTTGTTGTTGTTGTTTTTTTAGAGGAAATCAATGTGTATTTGAAGTCAGAAAGGAAGAAACCCATGGGAAAGGAGGAGATGATGGTGTTAAAGAGGAAAGGGTGGAAGGGATGAGGTGTGGAGGTGGTGGGGAGGCAGTAGGCCACTGAGAATGCTTCAGTTTTGGTGGAAAGGAACATTTACTCTCTTCTTATGAAGTACAATGAAGGATGGATGCATACATTACGGGTCTATGATATCTTTTCATGGTTAATTCCAAAACTCCTGCCAACGTTGCATAACTTCTGCCACCAAGGTGTTATTTCCTGTTGCAATCACTGTCTGCAGGAATTACATTCAAGGGGAGTACAGGCACAGGCTGCTTTTCTTTGGGATGTGTGTCTAAATCCTTCTCCCATGTAATACTGTAGCAATTTTAGAACTAATGACTTTAAAATTCTCCAAAGTTAAGTGCATCTGCAGCTTTTCCTGCACCATACAGTGGGAAAGCTTGGCAGCAATAATGGCTTCAATCCCCATAAATACTCCTGACAGGTGTAAATGAGTCACTGCTGAAGAGCTAGCTTCCACAGACATGTCCTTGGGGCATGATTTGGCAGAAGAGATTCAATTCTCATCATTTTTTGATGAGACTCGCAGCCACTCAGAAGTGCAGTTTTCTCCTTGACATCTACGATGCCACTTTCATCACCTTCACCTTTGCAGTCGCACTGCGATCACCTTCTTCAGGGGTGGGAGGCAAGAGGGTGTTGGACAGCGATTCTCAAACTGTGGGTTTCATGAGCGGGTTGTGAATCATGATAGTAAGTTGCAGCCAGGTTACTGAAAAATGAAATAGAATAGGAAATAGCAGAGGGCATTAAGCTAAATGTGATCTCATGCAAACTTTGTTTTAGTGAAATATGTATGTCTATACTGGACCACAACATAAAATACATGTCTGCTGTGGATCTCAGTCACAGAAGTTTGGGGACTGAATGTAGAAATATACAGATCCTTTATGACCCTAGGCAGGCCACTGAATGTCCTTGTGGCTTGAGTCATTGTCTGTAAAATAAGGCTCATAAGTTACCTACTCTGTATGGCTGTTGAGAGAGCTAAAGAGAAAATGCATAGGTAGCATTAGGTACTGTGCCTGGTAACAGTCAATGCTTATGATGCTGATTTGTTTTCCTGCCTAGATCTATAGGTCAAATTTTTGTTCAATGCCCAGACCTTTCTTCTGAGCTTAGAACTGTAACTCAGCAGCTGCTTGACATCTCCATGCAGTCGTTCCACGTGCATCTCCAGCTCAGCGTGTCCAAAATGGAACTCAATTCATTGCCACCTTCTCTCTCCAATTCTTAACCCCGTCAGTGTCCTGTCCCACCTTTGAGCACACAGACCCCTCTGCTGCCCCCAGCTGTGTACTTCATATGTAGTACTTCTAAACTGCTTGTATTTGGTCTTCCTCCGCTAACACACATGTATCTTCAGGTTTCCTCTCCCTTGAATGCTTGTTCTACATTTTTGTTGTATGACTCACTCTTTCTCATCCTTCAGGACTTAATACAAATTGGTTTTCCAGTCAGAAAGATGTAGGCTTGTAGTCACTAATCATTGGTGACAGCTGTGTGACTCTGAGGAGCAAATTTCTGAAACACTCAAAGTCAATTTGTGCCTCTGTAAAATGGGAAAAGCAGTGCCTGCTTCATAGAGTTAAGATTTTTTGTTTTTTGAGACAGGGTCTTGCTCTGTTTCCCAGGTTGGAGTGCAGTGGCATGATCATAGCTCACTACAGCATTGAAGCAATCCTCCCGCCTCAGCCTCCCAAGTAGCCAGAACTACAGGCAGGCACCACCATGCCTGGCTAATTTTTTTGTATATTTCATAGAGATGGGTTTTCACCATGTTACCCAGGGTGATCTCAAACTCCTGAGCCTAAGTGATCCCCCCGCCTCAGCCTCCCAAAATGCTGGGATTACAGGTGTGAGCCACAGTGCCCTGCCAAGTTAAGAGAATTAAATCAATTATTGTGTCTATAGAATAGTGCCCAGCACATACAAAATAGTTAATAAATGGCTGTGATTCTTTTTTATTTTTAAAAAAGGGCTCAATTCACCCCTCTCTGGAGCTTCTTACAGGCCTGACTGTGTCAGGTTGTTGAAGAGCTCTGCATTTTTGTACCAGCGATTCCTCTGATCAGATTACCTTTTCGACATGTCTTCCTTTGACCAGGCCCTATCCATTTCTCAAGGCTTAACCCAGTGTCACTTCCTCTGGGACCCTGCCAACACCCTGTGCTCACCTCCATCAGAATTTTTGGCCACCTGAACTATGATACCTTCTTTCCCCCTAGATTCTAAGTCTCCTGAGGGCTCCATGTGACATACAGTTTGTCACTGTATCCAAAGCTCCCTCAACACATGCAAGTACCTGACATATAGTATATGATCAATAAATGTTTCCTTGATGAAATAATGCATGAGTGAATGAGCAAATGGTTATAATAACTTCCTTACTGGTGACCCTGCTTTCTCACTTTCAGGAAATTTATCCTATTAATTGGAGCCAGATTAGTCTTCTTAAAGCAGAGTTTTGTCACTTGCTTGTGCTTCTCAGAATGCTCTGATGAGTATGCTCTGCCAACATTCGCAGCTAGTGATATGGTTTGGCTGTGTCCCCACCCAAATCTTATCTTGAATTGTATTAAGTTTGCGCAAAAGTAATTGCAGCTTTTGCCATTCAAAGTATTGAATCATGGGGACAGTTTCCCCCATGCTGCCCTGGTGATTGTGAGAGAGTTCTCACAAGATCTGATCGTTTTATAAGCATCTCGCATTTCCCCTGCTTGCACTCATTCTCTCTCCTGCCACTCTGTGCAGAGGTGCCTTCTGCCATGATTGTAAGTTTTCTGAGGACTCCCTGGTCCTATGGAACTGTGAGTCAATTAAATCTCTTTTCTTTATAAATTACCCAGTCTTGGATATTTCTTCATAGTAGTGTGGGAATGAATGAATACCGTTGAAGCCATCCCCAAGATGACTTCTATTTCATTTCCTAGCCTTTTCTTCTACTTATCCTCATCATGTACCTTATACCATGGAAAACTAGGCAGCTTATTCCCTCACTATGCCCCATACCTCATTTTTTGTATGCCTATCCATGCTGGCTCTTTCTGCTTAGTCTCACAAACCCAGTGAAACCCTCTCAAATGCTATCACACATGACAATTCTAGAACCTTTACTGATACACTTTTTTTTAAACAAACAGTAGTAGTTGTCCTCAATCCTGCCTTACATCCCATTGCAACCCACTATGGACTTTTCTCACGGAGAAGATTGTTCTTTATATAGCAATTTATTTACATATTTGTTTTTTATGGCAAGTTTTTTGAGTTTGAGGATTGTGTCTTTTTCTTTTCTTTTTTTTTCTTTTCTTTTGAGACAGTGCTTACGCTGGCACCTTGGCTGGAGTGCAGTGGTACAGTCACAGCTCACTGCAGCCTTGACCTCCTGGGCCCAAGAGATCCTCCCTCCTCAGTGTCCTCAGTAGTTAGGACTGCAGGTTTGTACCACCATACCTGCTAATTTTTAAATTTTTGTAGAGATGGGGGTGTCTCAGTTTGTTGTCCAGGCTGGTCTCGAACTCCTACGCTTAAGCAATCCTCCCAAAGTGCTCATGTTATATGCATTTGCCACCTTGCCCAGCCAGAGGATTGTGTCTTAAACGTCTTTGCAAACTTACAGCATCTAGAACATTACATTGCTTGTCTTTTCTCATAAGTGTTTGAGGAAACTAATAAAACTGAAAATCAGCTAGATCTGATTGTCCTTTCTGCTTGCTAATTTAACTTTTGGGGTCTGGGGTGTGGGAAATTAAGGTTTAATTGGTCTTTTGACTCCTAAATATATTTATTTTACATGTAATTGGAGCTGGAATTGCTACATTTAGCAATTAGACAGATAGACATTCGTACCATTTTCTAACCACATTGTTCTAGGCATTTTTGATTAATCGATGATTGATAATTAACTTTAGTACTAATATGCCTTTAATGCTACTGTTTTATGGCTCTTAGTTACTTAGGAGTAATACTAATTTACTAATCATTTACTAATCATTTACGAATCATTTACTAATAAAAATGATTCAAAGTATGAAATGTGAAAATGTAAATACATAAACACACTGATGAGTGGTAGTTGTATACGTACATGCATCTTTTCTACTTTATCAATCAAAGTCATAGGATCAGGACATCTATGAATGGTCATATAAATATTGAAACCTAATCGTATCTTTATATATATGTGTGTGTGTGTGTATATATACACACACACACATATATATAAAAAATATATATATATATATATTTTAATTGTACTTTAGGTTCTGGGGTACATGTGCAGATCATGCAGGATTATTGCACAGGTACATACACAGCATTGTGGTTTGCTGCCTCCATCCCCCCATTACCTATATCTGGCATTTCTCCCCATGTTATCCTTACCCAACCTCCTCACCCCGCACTGTCCCTCCCCTGTTTCCCCCCAACAGACACCAGTGTGTGATGCTCCCCTCCCTGTGTCCATGTGTTTTCATTGTTCAACACCCGCCTATGAGTGAAAACCTGTGGTGTTTGATTTTCTGTTCTTGTGTCAGTTGGCTGAGAATGATGGTTTCCAGATTCACCCATGTCCCTAAAAAGGAAACAAACTCATCGTTTTTTATAGCTGCATAGTATTCCATGGTGTATATGTGCCACATTTTCCTTGCTCACTCTATCATCAGTGGACTTTTGGGTTGGTTCCAGGTCTTTGCTATTGTAAACAGTGCTGTGATGAACATACGTGTGTGCATGTGTCTTTATAATAGAACAATTTATTTATTTATTTATTTTATTTAAAGACGGGGTTTCACCATGTTAGTCAGGCTGATCTTGAACGCCCTACCTCAGGTGATCCGCCAAAGTGCTTGGACTACAGGCATGAGCCACCACACCCGGACTAATAGAATGATTTATAATCCTCTGGATATATACCCAGTAATGGGATTGCTGGGTCAAATGGAATTTCTATTTCTAGGTCCTTGAGGAATCGCCACACTGTCTTCCCCAATGGTTGAACTAATTTACACTCTCACCAACAGTGTGAAACTGTTCCTATTTCTCCACGTCCTCTCCAGCATCTGTTGTCTCCAGATTTTTTAATGATCGCCATTCTAACTGTCGTGAGATGGTATCTCAATATGACTTAAACATAAGACCTAACACCATAAAAACCCTGGAAGAAAACCTAGGCAAAACCATTCAGGACATAGGCATAGGCAAGGACTTCATGACTAAAACACCAAAAGCATTGGCAACAAAGGCCAAAATAGACAAATGGGATCTAATCAAACTTCAGAGCTTCTGTACAGTAAAGGAAACAATCATGAGAGTGAACTGACAACCAACAGAATAGGAAAAAGTTTTTGCAATCTACCTTTCTGATAAAGGGCTAATATCCAGAATCTACAAAGAAGTAAAACAGATGTACAAGAAATAAAACAAATCCACTCAAAAGTGGGCTAAGGACATAAACAGACACTTCAAAAGAAGATATATATAAGGCCAACAAATATATGAAAAAATGCTCATCATCACTGGTCATTAGAGAAATGCAAAACTAATGACGTTTTATTAAGGGACCACCCTACTCCAGCATGACTTCCTCTTAACTAACTGCATCTGCAATTAACCAGTTCCCAAACAAATTCACATTCTAAGG
>CAUYOR010011840.1:0-24314 GCA_963573925.1 Callimico goeldii
CAGGCACGCGCCACCATGCCCAGCTAATTTTTTTTTGTATTTTTAGTAGAGATGGGGTTTCACCATGTTGACCAGGATGGTCTCGATCTCTTGACCTCGTGATCCACCCGCCTCGGCCTCCCAAAGTGCTGGGATTACAGGTGTGAGCCACCACACCCGGCCTGCATCAATGCTTTATAGTTTCCATTGCCAATATTTTTCACTTCTTTGGTTAAGTTAGTTTCTAGATACTTTATTTTATTTGTAGCTATTTAGCTATTGTAAATAGGATTATTTCATTATTTCTTTTTTGAATTCTTTGCTGCTGGCATATAGTAATGCTACCGATTTTATGTATGCTGATTTTGCATCCTGCAACTTTAGTGAATTTTTGTATCGGTTCTAACAGATTTTTGGTAGACTCTTTAGGTTTCTATAAATATAAGATTATATTGTCTGAAAACAAAGATATTTGACTTCTTCCATTTATTTTGGATGCCTTTTTTTCTTTTTCTTGTCTAATTGCTCTAGTTAGGACTTCCAGTACTATATTGAATGATAGTGGTCAAAATGGGCCTCCTTGTCTTGTTTCAGGTCTTAGAGGAAAGGCTTTCAGTTTTTCTCCATTCAGTAGTATACTAGCTGTGGATCTGTTGTATATGGCTGTTATCATGTTGAGGTGTGTTCCTTCTATATCAAGTTTTTGAGATTCTTTTTCCTCGTAAAGGAATGTTGAATTTTATTGAATGCTTTTTCAGCATCAACTAAAATGATCATATAGTTTTTGTCCTTCATTCTGTTCCTATGAGATATCACATTGATTGATTTGCATATGTTAAACCATCCTTGCATCCCTGAAAGAATTTCACTTCATCATGCTGAATAAT
Organism: Callimico goeldii; assembly: GCA_963573925.1. Taxonomy (NCBI): domain Eukaryota; kingdom Metazoa; phylum Chordata; class Mammalia; order Primates; family Cebidae; genus Callimico; species Callimico goeldii. The sequence continues at coordinate 867 of CAUYOR010011840.1, forward strand.
CTTTATAATGTGTTAATGAACTGAGTTTGCTAGTATTCTGTTAAGGATTTTTGCATCTATGTTCATCAGAGATATTGGCCTGTAGTTTTCTTTTTTTATTGTGTCTTTGTCTAATTTTGATATTAGGGTAATACTCGCCTCATCGAATGAGTTTGGCAATATTTTTGATATAGTTTGAATAGAATTGGATTAGTTCTTTAAATGTTTAGTAAAATTTAGTACTGAAGTCATTGGGTTCTGAGCTTTTCTTTGATGGGAGACTTTTTATTATAGCATCTAGCTTGTTACTTGTTACTGGGTTTTTTAGGTTTTGGATTTCTTCCAGGTTCAATCTTGGCAGGTGGTTTGTGTGTAGGAATGTATGCATTTCTTCTAGGTTTTCTAATTTATCGGCATATAGTTTTTCAGAGTACTCTCTAATGATCTTCTGAATTTCTGTGATATCAGTTGTCTCCTTTTTCACCCTGATTTTATTTGAGTCTTCTCTTTTTCTCTTAGTCTAGCTAAAGATTTGTCAATTTTGTTTATCTTTTTAAAAAGTCAACTTTTCATTTCACTGATCTTTTGAAATTTTGGGGGGGCTTACATTTACTTCTCTCTGATCTTTATTATGTCTTTTCTTCTACTACTTTTGGGATTGCTTTGCTCTTGCTTTTCTAGTTCTCCAAGATGTATCCTTAGGTTATTTATTTGAGGCTTTTCTTCTTTTTTTGGCATAGGCACTTACAGTTATAAATTTCTCTCTTAGTGCTGCTTTTGCTATATCCTATAGGTTTTGGTATGTTGGGTTTCCATTAACATTTGTCTTAATACATTTTTCAGTTTCCTTCTTAATTTCTTCATTGGTCCACTGGTCATTCAGGAACATGCTATTTAATTTCCATGTGTTTGTATGGTTTCCAAAATTCCTCTTGTTATTGATTTCTAGCTTTATTCCATTGTATTCAGAGAAGATACTTGATATTATTTCAATTTATTTTGCATTTAAGACTTGTTTTGTGGCCTAATGTATGGTCTTTCCTTGAAAATGATCCATGTGCTGAGGAGAAGAATGTGTGTTCTGCCGATGTTGGATATTTTGAAAATATCTATTATGTCCATTTGTTCTATAACACAGATTAAGTCTGATGTTTCTTTGTTGATTTTCTGTCTGGATGATCTGTCCAATGCTGAAAGGAGGATACTGAGGTCTCCAACTATTATTGTATTGGGGCCTATCTCTTTTTTGAATTGAATAATATTTACTTTAAATATCTGGGTGCTCCAATGTTGGGCACACATATACTTACAATTGTTATATCCTCTTTCTGAATTGACCCTGTTATTACTATGTAATAATGTTTTCTGTCTCTTTTCATACTTTTTGTCTTGAAGTTCATTTTATCTGACATAAGTGTAGTTATTTCTGCTCTTTTTTGGTTTCCATTCATAAGGAACATCTTTTCTCATTACTTTATTTTCAGTCTGTGTTTGTTTTTATAGGTGAAACGATTTTATTATAGGTAGTGTATAGTTGGGTCTTATTTTTTAAATCCATTTAGCCACTCTTTGTCTTTTGATTAAAGAGTTTAGCCCATTCACATTCAATTTTATTATTGATAGATAAGAATTTATAATACCATTTTATTTTTTCCCTTTTCTTCCCTTCCTTCCCTTCTCCTTCCCCTTCCTTCCCTCCCCTCCCCTCCCTGCCTCTCCTCCCCTCCCTTCCCTCCCTCCCTTCTCCTTTCTTCCCTCCTCCTTGGGTTAAAGTTACTTTCTCTGTCAGTATGTTTTAACTTCTTATTTTTTACTTTTTGTTTATCTGCTGTAGGTTTTTTACTTCACGATTACCATGAAGCTTGCAAATAATGTTATATTAAATTATTTTAAACAGAACAATTTAACTGTGATTATAAAAACAACATACAAACACACAAGCAAAGAGAAAACTATTAAAAATCCTCTACACTTTGACCCCATCCCTGCACTTTAAACTTTTTGTTGTTTCTATTTCTATCTTTGTCTACTATTTCTTTCTTAAAAGTTGTGGTAGTAATTATTTTTGATAGGTTTGTCTTTTAGTCTTCCTAATCAAGATAAAACTGGTTTGCATACCACAAATTACAATGTTAGATTATTCTGAGTTTTTCTGTGTACTTACTGTTATCAGTGGGTTTTTTACCTTCAGATAATTTCTTATTGCCCATTAACATCCTTTTCTTTCAGACTGAAGAACTTCCTGAAACGTTTCCTATAAGACAATTCTGGAGTTGATGAAATCCTTTAGCTTTTGTTTATCTGGGAAAGTCTTTATTTCTCCTTCATGTTTGAAAAATATTTTTGCTGGATATAATATTCTAGGATAAACATTTTTTCCTTAAGTAATTTGAATATGTCATGTAACTCTTTCCTGGGCTGTAAAGTCCAACTGATAAGTCTGCTGCCCGTTGTGTTAGAGCTTCTTTATACGTCACATGTTTCTTTTCTCTTGCTCCTTTTAGAATCCTTTATCCTTGATCTTTGAGAGTTTAAGTGCCTTGAGGCAGCCCTGTTTTGATTAAATCTGCTTGATAGTCTATGACTGATTTTTCTTGTATCTGAATGTTGATATCTTTCTCTAGGTTTGGAAAGTTCTCTGTTGTAACTTCCTTGAATAAACTTTCTACCCTGATCTCTCACTCTATCTCCTCTTTAATAACTCTTAGTCTGCCCTTTTGAAGCTATTGTCTAGATATTGTAGGTAGGTGCTTTGTGCTTATGATGCAAGAACAAACGTGTGCTTTGTCCTTTTTTATTCTCTTTCTTTCTCTGACTGTGTGTTTTCATATAGACTGCCTTCAAGCTCACTAATTATTTCTTCCACTTGATCAATTCTGCTGTCAAGAGAGTCTAATGTATTTTTTTTTCAGTTTGTCAATCGTTTTCAGTTCTAGAATTTCTGTTTGACTAAAAAAAGTTTTAATCTCTTTGTTAAATTTCTCTGATACGTTTCTGAACTCTTTTTTTACATTATCTTGAAGTTCATTGAGTTACCTCAAAACAGCTGTTTTAAATTCTTTGTCTGAAAATTCATATATTTCTGTCACTTGGGGTTGGTCACTCGTGCCTTATTTAGTTCATTTGATGAGGTGATGCTTTCCTGGACATTCTTGGTGCTTGTGGATGTTGTTCATGTGTGAACATTGAAGAGTTAGGCATTCATTCTAATCTTCACATTCTAGGCTTGTTTGTACCCATCTTTCTTGAAAAGGCTTTCAGGTATTCCAAGGGAATTCAGTGTTATAATCTATTATAACTCTTTGGTCACTACAGTCATATCTGCACAAGGAAGCACCACAATCCTAGTAATACTGCAACTCTTGCAGACTCGTAGAAGTACTGCCTTGCTATGGTTGGGTTAGATCTGGGAAAATTCCCTGGATTACCAGGCAGTCTCATTCTTTTTCCCTCACTTCCCCCAAACAGAAGGAGTCTCTCTTTGCAGCAGACTGCATGAAAATGAAGGAGGGGTGGTGAAAGCACTCTTGCAGCCAACACAGCCGAGACTGCACTGGTTCATATCTGAAGCCAGCACATTGTTGGGCCTTGCCCAAGGCCTATGGTGGCTACTGCCTGGCTACCATGAATAAGTATTCAAGGCTGAAGAGATCTTTAGTCAACAGATGGGGAATCCTGCCAAGACTGGGTCCTTCCCTTTAGGGAAGTGGGTTCTTTTCTGGCCCAGGTTGAGCATACAAATGACATCCAGGAGCTAGGGCCTGGATTCAGAAGCTTCACAAATTTACTTGGCACTTTATTTTACTGTGGCTGAGGTGGTACCCAACTTCCAAGACAAAGTCCTCTGTACTCTTCCCTTCCCTTTCTCCAAATGGAAAAAGTCTATCCTGGAGCTGCACTGCTTGGAGTTGGGGAGGGTTGATATAAACACTCCCTTAGTAACCATAGCTGGTATCTCAGTGGGTCACATGCATGCCAAGTCCACTGGATCCAAGCCTAGCGTAGCACCAGGACTTGTCCAAGTCCTCGTGGATGTTTTGGCTTTCAGATTCATTCAGGACCCCAGGGGGCTTTAGTCAGAGGAGCCCTGGGGTCCTGAACAAAGTGATGGAGCTAGCTGGAACTGATTCCTACTGCTGCAATGGAGGATCTCCCTCTGGCTGGAGCAAGTTTGCTGTTCCCTCCAAGAGCACTGGCAGAGTACTGCCCTGTGTTGTGTTCCACTGTGAAAGGGCAGCACTGATTTCCTAGGCAAAGTCTAACAATCACTTTCACTTTCCCTCCCCCAAGCATATACATTATGTCTCCAAGCCCTGCTGGGGCATTGGCAAGGGTGGTGTTTTCAATGCAAGAATGTCTTTCCTACCCTCTCAGTGTCTCTTTCCCTAATATGATGTTAAAACCAGGTACTGTGATTGCTCATTTGATTTTTGGTTCTTATGAAGGTTTTTGGTTCTCATTTGGTTTCTTGCATGGATAGTTATTCAATTTGGTGTTCCTGTGGGGGAGGGGTGATCACTGGAGGATTCTATTTAGCCATTTTGCTCTGTCCCCTTCCTGTCTTTTAATTTTATTAACTGTTTCCCTTGCCATCCAGAAACTTTTTAGTTTGGTGTAGTCCTACTTCTTTAGTACAGAATTGGAGACAACAATGCTAAAATTTATATAGAATCACAAAACACACTGAATAGCCAAAGCCAGCTTGAGAAAGAAAAACAAAGCTAGAGGGATCACAATTCTTGATTTTCAACTGTATTATCAAGGCATAATAATCAAAACACTAGAATACTTGCTAAAAACAGACACATAGACCAGAAATAAGCCTGTACATATACCATCAACAAATCTTTGATAAGGGCACCAAGAATATATAATGGGAAAATGATAGTCTCTTCCATAAATGGTGATCAGAAAACTGAATATACACATGCAAAAAAAAAATGAAATTGGGCCCTTATCTTACATTATCCACAAAAATCAACTCAAAATGAATTAAAGACTTACATGTAAGACCTGAAATTATGAAACTCCTAGAGAGCCAAATCATGAGTGAACTCCCATTCACAATTGCTACAAAGAGAATAAAATACCTCAGAATACAACTTACAAGAGATGTGAGGGACCTCTTCAAGGAGAATTACAAACTACTGCTCAAGGAAATAAGAGAGAACACAAACAGACGGAGAAACATTCCATGCTTATGGTTAGGAAGAATCAATATCATGAAAATGGCCATACTGCTCAAACTAATTTGTAGATTCAATGCTATCCCTATCAAACTACCATGACTTTCTTCATGGAGTTGGAAAAAACCACCTTAAACTTCATATGGAACCAAAAGAGAATCCATGTAGCCAAGACAATCTTAAGCAAAACAAACAAACAAACAAACAAACAAACAAACAAACAAACAAAAAACAAAGCTGGAGGCATCACACTACCTGACTTCAAACTCTACTACTGTTGGCTGGTTTTGGGTGCAGGGGAGCCCTCAGTTCACTCCCTGGTGGGCTCCAGGATTTTGGTTTTTTTGCTCTCTGAAGAATGGGAGAGGGGGCCACAGTGGGTATGTTCATACAGTAAATACTGGACCCCAAAAGTTTTTGCAGAAAAGTGATTTATTTATGTAGAGGGAGAGAAAAAGGAGGAGAGAGAAATAAAGAGCTAGCTCTCACACTGAGTGAGAGAAAGAAAAGCTGCTCTCATACTGAGTGAGAAGAGTTCCCAGAGGGGGAAAACCAGAGAAGGAAAGGTCCTCTCACACTGAGTGAGAGAATCCAAAAAGATGGAATCCAGGAGAGGAAATCAGCTTCCACACTGAGTGGAAGGGAATTCAGGCAGAAAGATGGAGTTTAGGAGGGGAAAGACAGCTTCCACAAGAGAGTGTGGAAGGGGATCCAAGTATGGAATCCAAAGGGGTGTGGAAGAAGGGGACTTTTAACATGGGAGGAATTCCCATGTTCTCCAAGACCCTTGGCCAATGAAAGGAGTTCCTTCGAACTTCCACTGGAGTGATGGACTTTGATTCTTCTTGTGTATGCTAAAATTAAACAGAAACCATTAAATCTCCTGCATGGAGAGGCATGGGAGGGAGGTGTGGCACTGGGAAGTTCTTGCCCTTAAAACTACACCCTCTCATGGACCTGGAAAGAGAACACATTCCCTCCCTACAAAGCTACAGTAATCAAAACAGATGGTACTGGTACCAAAACAGTGATATAGAGCAATGGAACAGAACAAAGGCCTCGGAAGTTACACCATATATCTACAACCATCTGATCTTTGACAAACCTGACAAAAACAAGCAATGAGGAAAGGATTCCCTATTTAATAAGCGGTGTTGGGAAAATTGGCTAGCTGTAAGCAGAAAGCTGAAATTGGATCCCTTCCTTAACACCTTTTACAAAAATTAACTCAAAACAGAATAAAGATTTAAACATAAGACCTAATACCATAAAAACCCTGGAAGAAAACCTAGGCAATACCATTCAAGACATAGGCATAGGCAAGGACTTCATAACTAAAACACCAAAAGCAATGGCAACAAAAGCCCAAATTGACAGATGGTATGTAATTAAACTTAAGAGCTTCTGCACACCAAAAGAAACTATCATTAGAGCGAACCAGAAACCAACAGAATGGGAAAAAAGTTTTGCAAGCTACCCATCTGACAAAGGGCTACTAACCAGAATCTGCAAAGAACTTAAACAAATTTACAAGAAAAAAGCAAACAACCCCATCAAAAAGTGGGTGAAGGATATGAACAGACACTTTTCAAAAGAAGACATAAACATATGAATAAAAGCTTATCATCACTGGTCATTACAGAAATGCAGATCAAAACCACATTGAGATACCATCTAATTTCAGTTAGAATGGTGAGCATTAAAAAATTGGGAGACAGCAGATGCTGGAGAGGATGTGGAGAAATAGGAAAGCTATTATATTGTTGGTGGAAATGTAAATTAGATCAACCATTGTGGAAGACAGTGTGGCTATTCCTCAAGGATCCAGAACTAGAAATACCATTTGACCTAGCAGTCGCATTACTGGGTATATACCCAAAGGGTTATAAATTGTTCTACTATAAAGACACATGCACACATATGTTTATTGTGATACTGTTCACAATAACAAAAACTTGGAACCTACCCAAATGCCCATCAGTGATAGACTGGATAAAGAAAATGTGTCACATATACACCATGGAATACTATGCAGCCATGAAAATGATGAGTTAATGTCCTTTGCAGGGACCTGGATGAAGCTGGAAACCATCATTCTCAGCAAACTGACACAAGAACAGAAAACCAAACACTATATGTTCTCACTCATAAGTGGGTGTTGAACAATGAGAACACATGGACACAAGGAGGGAAACATCACACACTGGGGCTTGTTGGGGGGTGGGGGGCTAGGGGAGGGATAGCAGTAGGTTGGGGGATTGGGGAGAGATAACATTAGGAGAAACACCTAATGTAGATGATGTGGGGATGAATGCAGTAAACCACCATGACATGTGTTTACTTATGTAACAAACCTGCATCATCTGCACATGTACCCCAGAACTTAGAGTATAATTAAATACTATATTATTTAATTATATATATATTATATTTAATTATATATTATATATATATATATATATATATATATATATATATATATGGAGAGAAAGAGAGAGAGAGAGGGAATAAGCTTATTAACATTGGTCTTGGCAATGATTTTTTTTTTGACTTGCCAAAAGCACAGGCAAACTATGAAGTTTTGATGGCAGAAAATGTGTCTTGTTTGTTGTTGCATTCCCAGAACCTAGCATTGGTTTTGCACATAATATGTGTTCAACATTTGTTTTAAAATAAATTAATGCATAATATATTGCTCTGCGGTTCACTGACTGAATGACTGTGCAAGGATTGAGGTCAGAAAAATATGACTATAGAGGTTATGCAGGTTGTTACAGGGATACCATTTACATAAACTGTACAAAATTGTTATGAAAAAGACACTGTTGGAAACTGAATTGATAGTTTTTTTCCCACATAATAATTATTTATTCTTAAGAGTTAATTTCAATGACTAAAACCTTGAAATACTTACAAATTTTTTTTTAAAAAATTTATATTTTAGGTAGGACTCAGAGATGTGATGTGTGTAATGTTTCTTTTCTTCTTTTTAAAAATAATCTAAGATTTTGAAATGGGAGTTAAGAGAATGTGGGATGTGTCTAAGTGGTCTAACGAAGCTGTAATCATGACACTCCTCTCTGCATGGCCTTCTCACTCCCTAAACTCTGTGGTGAGATAAGATTTGCCCTTGTGACTTCAGAAGGATAAGGTTAATAGGGAGGCTGACTGGGTCATTTACTAGATATCTGATTTTGGGAAAGTCATCTAACCTCTTTGTGCCTTGGTTTTGTCCTCAAGGGCTGTTGTGAAGTTCAAGTGAAATAATAAATGTTAAAATGCTTAGGGAACTGCAGAAGCTATTTGAATGTGCGGTTTTACATGTGTGTGTGTGTGTGTGTGTGTGTGTGTGTGTGTGTGTGTGTGTGTGAGAGAGAGAGAGAGAGAGAGAGAGAGAGAGAGAGGTGAAGTGGGGGGTTCTTTGCCTCTTTTCCCGTGTTTCTGATCTTGCCTGCAGGTGAAGTCATGCCTCAGCCTGCCTTCTCCCACTTCCACGATCCCTCTATGTTGATGAGGGAGGAAGATTTTCTGCTCAGATGTGTTGACAATTTTGGTGGGCAGGATTACAGCTCCCTCAAGGTGAAGGACTCAGCTCTCCTTGCTGCTCCATCATGTCCTCACAGGACCTGATCTTTAACAGGTGTGCTAGTGGTCTTTTCTCTTGCAATTTGACCATCTTAGATACAGTCAGAAGAAGTGGGAAGATGTAAGATGAGCTCATCTTACATCTATCAACCTCAGGCATGTACTTCACCCAAGCATGTTACAGAAACTCTGAACTGGACAATCACTTCCTTGGTTTCTTTTCTGTAATTTTTCTTTATGTGAACAGCTTCCTTAGGATGCTGGAGGGGAGGAAGGCTGAGTGTTAAATTTAAGAAACACAATGCTTTATCATCTTTAAAGTGTTATGAGACTTGGGAATATGTCTTAATGTTTCTGGCCTGAGTTTCTTCATTGTGGAAAGGGAAGTATATTTGTACCTACCACACAGAGTTCTTGTGTAGATCCTCTGTGAAAATGTGTGCCTGCAGAAGTGGGTAATAAATGCTAAATAAAGCCATTTTAGTTGATTCTAAGTTCTGAAAATTATCAAAGCTTTGTGTGCAGCCATGCAACATGTTTTTAAGATTGTTAAATTCAATTAGAGACAGCTTTCTCTTAAACAGAACATTGTGTTGGACATGGATTTTTTTTTTCTTTTTTTGAGACGGAGTCTTGCTCTGTCACCAGGCTGGAGTGCAGTGGCGCAATCTCTGCTCACTGCAACCTCTGCCTTGTGGGTTCAAGTGATTCTTCTGCCTCAGCCTCCCGAGTAGCTGGGACCACAGGCATGTGCCACCATGCCCAGTTAATTTTTTTTTTTTTGTATTTTTAGTAGAGATGGGGTTTCACTGTGTTGGCCAGGATGCTCTCAATCTCTTGACCTCGTGATCCACCTGCATTGGCCTCCCAAAGTGCTGGGATTACAAGTGTGAGCCACTGTGCTCGGCTAGACATGGATTTTTAATGCTACCTTTTTCTTTTCAAAAGCGAACCATCTCTACATGTCTAACTTTATTTCCTACTGCTTTCACCACATATATTTCTGACTTTTCCCATGAATATGTATACATACTCATGGCTCTAGTGCCTTAATAAAGCATTCCTAATGTTTGGTTTTGTCTTGTTTTTTTTTTCCTTCATTTTACCCTCTTGAAAATTTTCAGGAGGCTTTCTGAACTTCATTTCTTCTTGATTCTTTTCATATCTATTTCAAGTATTGCAAAATCCATTATATATAGTATCTGACATAATTTGACAATTGCAGGCATGTTCAGTTGTTAACTTAGTGAATATAGGAATCATGATTAATTCTTTCTCATTATCCGAAGGAGTACAGTGCAGTGTATTGGAAACAGCCTGGGATTTGAAAATAGAAAGTAGGGGTTCTTTTAATGACTTATCATTGATAATAACTAGTGTATAACCACATTTTCTATAGATTATATTAGGGCTTCATCTCTCTCTGTGCTGCTATGTGATGCCTTAGAGAAAAACAATCTCTTCTCGGTTAGTTTGCAGATTTATAGAAATCTGTTACCTAAAATGTATTCATTTATGTCTCTTGTTTATAAACTTGTTAAAGCTTAACTCTGAAACTCAAGATTTTTTGTTGTTAAAAAAAAGTCTTCTTAACATATAACCAGGTCTTATTTAATAAAATTACTTCTCACGAAATAAGGAAGGCTAGCTAGGAGTAAATGGTGAGAAGTAAGGAAAGCAAAGGACAACGAATGACCAAAACATTCAGTACTGTGCTTTTTGGCTGAAGAGTTGTGCTACAGAGAGAAATGTTGACATTTATGATTTGGTCGAGTGGCAAAACCTATGCACTTACGTAGATTCCTCAGTGAACTAGCCTGAAGGACTTTCCTAAGATGAGAAACTGGTCTAGAACACTCAGAAAAAACAAATGCAATAAGCAGGTCAAAACCAACTTTGCACTTACATAGATCTCTTTGATAGTATGTGCCATTTCATTTCACATTGATTGACCATCTACTGCTTTGTGGATACGAACAGGGTCCAAGATGTTCTTTGTGAATTGATGTATCAAAAATGGAGAGATACGTCTCAAGCATAACTGATTCAAGATCAAGACCATGCTTGATTCCCTTAAATTTTATCTCTAGTTAGAAGACAATTCTAGAGTTACTACAGTGAGCTTTTGGGAAATTGGAGATCAGTTGGGGATGATCTTGCACTGCTGAATCTTCCCTTATTCAAAAGTATTGGGTACTAGGCACAAATGTTCAAAGATATGACCAAAGATCAGTATGATTTCTGCCTTCACAGAATTAACACTTTAAGGCCATGGATGGCATGCCTAGGAGGGTTTTCAGGGTCAAGAAAAGTTACTGGAGGAAATGGCATTTAAGATGAGATGCAAAGGGGAAGCGAGAATTAGCCAAGAGAAGCTTGAGGGTGGAGGATCCTGGCCAGCATATACACCACTCAGAGAAGAGAGAAAGTGTTAAGGGATTTTTGAGTCATTTGTTATCACTGGGGGCAAGTGAGATAAAAGAGTGTCCCTAGATGTTAGCAGGGGTTAGGTCATAGAGGATCTTGCTAGTAATTATGAGAGTGGGCTTTCTAATAAGGACAATGAAGAGTCACTGTGGAGTTTTAAATAAGGATGGTGACAAGGAAAAATGTTTTCTTTAGAACCACTTTTCTGATTATGGTATGAAGAATGGGTAAAGAATAAAAGATAAGAGGCACTGAGACCACTTAGGAAGTTATTGCTATAAAGTTGGCAGGATTTGGAGATGGCTCCATAACACAGCGCTATTAGGGATAGAGTAAAGTAGATGGATTCTAGATATGTGTTTTAGATTTAATGCATACAAAGCCGTATGACCTTATTAGGAATGTAAGGAATGAGAAAGAGGTAAGACATTTAAGATTATGCAATTGAATGATTTGGGTGTCATTAATTAAAGTCAGAGGAAATGAGCATGTTTTGCAGGAAATAAAATAAATTCAGTTTTGACATGGTCTATCCAAGCAAGATGAAACCTGGGAGATAATCACACAGAATCCAAGGGAAGAAAGGCTTTTTAAAGGGAGGGAATAAGCAGTAGTATAAATGCTACTGAGAAGTTAAGTAAAAAAGAGAAAGACTCAGAAGTCTACTAGAGAGATCCAGGTTTCAGTTAGAAAAAAGGGTGGAATTATAAAACAGGTTAAAGGTGTGAGAAGGTGAGATCTATGTGGAAAGTGATTTCCAGTGTGGAGGTTTGTGGTAAAGGAAGCAGTAAAAAGTGGGTCTATAAGAAGTTAAGCAACAACATTATTATTTATGGAGTGCTTATTAAGCACCTTGGAAAGTGCTTGAAAGGTATTATGTCTTTCAATACTTACATTATCCTGTGAAATTGGTACTCTCATAGGCTCCCCTTTTCAGGTGAGAAAACTGAGGTTCTAAGGGATTTAGTCAATGTACCTAAAATCATACAGTTAGTATGTGGCAGATTTGAACACAGACCTATATGGCTCAGAATCCTACTTGTAACCACTGGTGATACTGCTGTGAGGAGCACAGTGGAAAGCAGATAGAGGAAGCGTAAACCAAAGATAAAATTCTAAGACCCTCAACCATCCAAATGGACCCCTCCTCTTGACCAAGGGCATTCCAAAGTTAACTGGAAAAACTAGTTTAGGCTGCAATGGGAAGGGGGAGACTGATGTGCCTCATTATACCCTCCTTCTTTTTGGAATTACTGAAAGAACAGTTTCTTTAAGTCTGATAAGAAACATTTACAAGCTATTCTCTCTGAAGCCTGTTACCTGGCCCTTCATCTGCTTGATAAAACTCTGGGTCTCCACAACCCCATATTGTAACCCCGACATTCCTTTCTATTGATAATGACTCTTTCAACCAATTTCTAATCAGAAAATCTTTAAATCTAGAAATCACCACTAAAGAACTTATCCATGTAACCAAATACCACTGGTTCCCCAGAAACTATTGAAATAATAATAAAAAAGAAAATCTTTAAATCTACCTATGACCTGTATGCCCCCACTTCAAGTTGCCCCACCTTTCTGGACCAAACCAACACACATCTTACATGTACTGATTGATATCTCATGTTCTTCAAAATTTGTAAAACCAAGCTATACCCCAATGTTGTCAGGACCTCTTGAAGCTGTGTCAGAGGTCTATCATTAACCTTGGCAAAATAAGCCTTCTAAATTGATTGAGACTTGTCTTAGATATTTTTAGTTTACAATTGGCAACAAGGAAGGGATTCTGAATGGAGGTGCCTCTGACTTTGACAAATTTCCTATTGGTGCTTGGAACCAGCTTGAGCAATCTTTATTGCTCAAACCAGTAGGACAATTTGCTGAGGCCTGGGAGCTCCCCCATCCAGAGAATCCCTGATTTCCCCCAATTTGGTTGTGATCTAATATTTTGCTGTACAATTCCTTTTTTGGAGTTTTACTCTAATAAAGGATCACAAAGGTTTGTGTCTTTGAGAATTGGATCTTGTGAATTATATTATTGGAATTTCTTGTGAGTTGCCCTCTGATTGAGTTCAGCCAAGGGAGATTCGTGGACAGGACAGAGGTCTCTCCTGTAGCAGTATCTCACATCTAGTGATAGCTGCATCTCTGGGGGTAGTCCCTCCTCCTTCAGGGCACTTGTCTTCACAGAGCTCTGGTAGAAGCTTTTCCTTCCTTTGTTCCTTTAGCCATAGGGGGTAGTAAATGCTTCCAGCTGTTGCTGGTCTTTTGGTTTTTCACCTGCACCTCTCTAAATAGATGCTTTATTCAAATCTCCCCATTTGAACCATCTGGGAATGAATTTTGTCTCTTGTTGTGCTCCTGAGTAATAGAGACAGTAGCCAAGGGGTAATAGCACCATGAAGACTGAAAGATTTAACTGACAGCAAAACCTATACACTCCATCACCATAAATAATCATGATGAGAGTTGTAACACTCACAATTGTTGGCACTTTACGATTTATGAAGTGCTTTCACGTAAGTTATATCATTTGGGTCAAGGAATAATCCCAAATAGGAGATTGTATTATTTACGTTTTAGACAAGCAGACTGAGTCTCAGAAAACTTAGTATGTCCAAGGTCTTCTAGGTGACAGGGCTGAGCTTCCAAACTCAGGTCTTCTGAAATCAAAACCAGAATTCTTTCTACCACTCATCTGCTTCCCATTTGTTACTGAGATGACAGAATGCCTTTTCTGTAAAGCCTCCTGCAGCGGGCACGCAAGGAACATCTAAATCATGTCAGGAATCCCCAAGGACTCAATTTGTTTCATACCTTAGCTAGATTCACATGAAACAAAACTTTCCCCAACCTCCTGGGATCTGTCTTCCTGTGTGTAGGTTGAAGAAGGCCAGTAAAGCATGCCAACTTCGTGAACAATATCGGCATAAAATGGGACCTGATAATAGGTCTCCCGTCACTGAAAATAACTGGACAAAGTACCAAGAAACTCCTATAATCCCAGGAGATTAAGTTGATGATTTCATTGAGCGTTTTCTTGGATCTGCAGCCTTTTTCCAATGAATTGGACATTTCCATATGCACTTTGCTGATTTCTGAAGATCTATACTAACTGACTGTAGACAGATTCAATAGCATCTTTTGAAGGCCTACTCAGTGCCAGATAGCTTCACATGCATCATCTCATTTTAATTTTCATTGCTGCCCTGATAAGTGAGATGTCTTTGTTCAAGGGCATGGGACTGGTGAGTGAGAGAGTAGAATAAAACCCAGCTGTAAATCCAGAGTAAAATCTGGTTCCTTTTGCAAATCAAGTCCCTTGAGTCTGATACCCCAGATTAGGAAGCAGTTTACACAATTTGTTCCCCTTTCCTTTAATTTCCTTAGATATACCTGGTGAAAAATTAAAGAGAAATCAAGTTCATGGAGTTGAATCTGCTGATTCAATTGAGGAGTTGGTGGAAAGGGCTGTGCCTAATAAGTAGGGACAAGGGCTGATGGTATGGAGATTTACATTATCCAAAACCCAAGTCTTCTTCTTGTCTCTCCTTAGATGCTTAGAGAGAAAGGAGACCTTTCTCTTGTGTTGGATTATGAAGCAATAGGCCTGCCAACCTCCCCACTAAAAGTAGCCTGGAGAGGTTGCAGTTCTCTAGCCTGAGTGTAATGTCTTTCTAGGAGTGACTCTGACAGTGGTGATCAACATACATTGGTCATTGTGCTTTTCATTATTGTTGCCTAAATGATCGGAATAGCACGCCAGCCGCAGGGTTTATATCCCTCTTGATAAATAATGGTTCATCCAGACCATTGTTTTTGATGGGAGCCTTCAGTCTCCCAGTGTGGCAATAATTGCCTGGTCTAGGTGGCCGCAATGGAGATGCAGAGAAGGGAACCATTGAATAAACTCCTTGACATTTAGCATGGGGTTGAAGGCTTCTCAGTTTGATCCAGACTTTTTTGCCATAAAACCTGCCACTGAGTCTCTTTCTTGTACCCTGAGCTAGAGTTGTACCAAGTTGCTCAAGCTCTTTGAACACACCATACCTTCATGCCTCTGTGGATTATTCCTGTAGTGAACCTCCATGCTTCTTCATGTGAGGAACGTCTGCGATTATTTTAGGACCCAATTCATAAACCATCTTCTCTCTGAAGCCTTCCTTGATCCCCTTCCTTCATCCTTACTGCTCTAGAACTGATGACTCCTTTTTTCTGTGCTCTGTAAGAAATGACATTTTGCCTTTAGTGCAGGACTTATCACTTCATAGAACAAGCCATGTGCATTCCTGAAATCCTGGTAAATTCTCCTCAAGGGCAGTGGCTGTTCCACAGTGGACACTCAGTGGAAGTTACTACGTGAGTAAGAAATTGAATTCTCCTTTCTGTGAGTTGAAGGTTCTATGATTTGATCATTCTCTGATCCTCACAAAGCATTCCAGTCTGTGGTTACACAGCGGCAATTTATATCTTTGCTTTCAGATAGAGCCAACCTTTGGCTGGATGCCTAACAATATAGTGGACATAAATTAACAGGGAGCAATTTACAGTCTGTCATGTCTTATTGCTTAATGAATTTGTCAAAAATCATATTACTTTGAAAATTATGGCAACCAGGGTCCATGGGGCTTATGTCTTTAAGAGGGAGATTGTTCCAGCCTCACCCAAGCAAAACTGCCTCACTGCTTTCCTCTTTTTAATGCAGACACTAGAATCTCTGGGCACTTCTGTTTATTTATCAAATCTCTGTTAACCTTCACTTCGCATTAGGACTACCAGGGATGACCTTGGCCAGTTTGCAAATCCCCAACAACAGTCCACCTGCTGTGAGAGCCAAATAGGATATAGGAGTCTATCTTAAACTCCTGATTCTATGCTAATGTGATGTCATACATTTCTGGCTTGTGCTCACCCCAGACTTCATCACTCTCTTTTCAAACAAAGCCAAAGCCTTGTCCTCTGTTATAAAGGCACCAAGGAGAACTCCCTTTTTAGCTCTGCCCCAATTTTTATTCCACCTTTTTTTCTCTCATTCTCTTCCTCTTCCCCATTCATATTCTCCCTAAACCTCTCCCAACTTTGTTCCCCTCTGTTTCCCAGGATGAGTCCTTTTTGAGTGACTGTATTTCACAAAATAAAGAGTCAAGACTTGGGTTTCTTTAGGTATTACTTTTTTCATTTATAAATGGGATCAATAACAGCTAATTCACTGGCCTTGTATGAAGATTAGCAAGCCTGCCATTTATTCATTTCTTAATTTATTTATTCAGCCACCCACCCATGTATTCATCCATCCATCTATCCATTCATGCAAAACTCATTCATTCATTTTTGTAAATATTGTTGGAGTACCTAAAATGGCCTAGGCTCAATGGCTGGCATTTAGGATACATAGTTGAACTCTACATCCTGCTGTCAAAGATCTTGGAGTCCATTAGGAGGATGAATAAATGAAAAGGTAACTAAGAATGAATATGGGAAGTTTAATGATTGAGACATGCTCAGGCCAGAAGACGGGTTCATTGCCATCTTCACAGGGCTCCTAGGAGTGCGTGGAGCGATGCCAGGTCTCTGTTCTGCCAGGTCTGTACTCCTTGTTCAAACTCTTTGGGTTTGAGGCCACAGCTGACACTCAAAAATGATGATGGAGCTTGTGGTGGGAGTGGCAGCACTGGCAATAGTAGTTCTGCTTATTGTTATCTCTGTCAATTTCTCTCTCTTCTTTCTCTCTGCTTCTCTTTCATTTTCTTGCTGCACGTCTCTGTCTGTTTTTCAATTCAGATTCCTTTATTTCTTATTTCATACCCTATCTTATTATTCTTTTGGGGACATGTAACTGTAGATTAACTGATGGCTGATTAAAACACAACTGCATCTTTTTATTGCATGCTTTTCCTAAGGAAAAATTGCCCCAATGACACCTAAACATATGGAAGAGGCATGGCTCGGTTGCAAACCAGTGGGAGATGCCCCATGGAGGTAGCAGATGCCCCTGGGCAGCTCCCTGGCCCATCCTGTGATCTATCTCGTTGGCCAAATGGAAGCAGGCCAGCCACCTAACAGTTAACTGTGATTCTTTTATTCCCCATTTCATTTCAATCTCTTTGTTCCATGCAACCAAAGAGCCAATGGCTGGCGAATTTATTATGACCATTGTTTGGCTCATGGAATAAACTGATTCTTCCCCTTTCTATGTTCTGACTCCCCCCTTTGTCTGCAATTTTATTTTACAGTTCTTTTTGTACACATCCAACACATGCTGAGGTTATTGAAAAGCACAAATTACACAGAATTCAATTTGCATATCTATTGAAGGTCCAATCCCAGAGTCCTCAGTCAGGCAAAATGCCCACTGACTCTTACCTCCTTTACTCTGCTCCTCCTTGGCACCAAAACCAGCAGGCTGCCCTTACGCCACTCCTAGCGAACCTGGCAAATGGCCTTCATGAGTGGTGTAAGCAGAGTCACATCACGGAGGACAGCGTGCCAGGAGTTAGCAAAGTTTCCACAAAGTCACTCAGAGTATCTGAGTGGGCAAGGTTGAGAAAAAGGCCAAATAACAGTCACAGAATGACAATTTAACACTGGCATGACTGAGAATGTACAGGAGTTGGAATCAGACAGGAGTTGGAATCAGAATCTGCCAATCACTTCCTTTAAAAAAAATAAACTTTTTATGTTGAGATGGTTGGTTCACAAGCAGTTGTAAGAAAATACAGAGAGATCTCACGAATGCTTCACTCAGTTTCTCTCATCATTTGCTTGTTGACCATGGGCTAGTTACTTCAGGTAGCCAAATCTGTTTCTTCATCTGTAAAATGAGAGTACTAAGAGTTCATAACATGTAAGACTCTTTTGAATATCATCTGAAATAACATCTATATACCAACCTATGAGCACAGTAGTTGTACCCAGGCTGCCCTCAATTAGCAGATGTAATCCTCAGAACTGGTTTAAAGATGATGGTTGATATGGTTTGGCTGTGTTCTTACACAAATCTCATCTTGAATTGTAGTTCCTAGCCAGACCTGGCAAATGGCCCTCACGAGTGGTTTAAGCAGAGTCACACCATAATCCCCACGTGCAGTGGGAGGGACTCTGTGGGAGGTAATTTAATCATAGAGGCTGTTACCTTATGCTGTTCTATTGATAGTGAATAAGCTCTCAAGAGACCCGATGGTTTCTAAGGGGATTTTCCCTCCTATGCTCTGCACTTCTCTCTCCAGCCACTATGTGAAGGAGGACATGTTTCCTTCCCCTTCTGCCATGATTGTAAGTTTCCTGAGGCCTCCCCAGCCATGCTGAATTGTGAGTCAATTAAACCTCTTTCTTTTATAAATTACCCAGTCTCGGGTATGTCTTTATTAGCAGAATGAAAGCAGACTAATATAATGGTCAAATAATTCTGATGAACAAAGAACCATTAACCTGAAGAGAGTTTCTAACAGTATACTCAGTTTTGATCTAAATCTTACCATGAAAAATAGAATATTTTCAAGATTTTGATATAAAAGTGATGCTTTCTGTAGAAAATTTTAAAAATAGAGAAATTACTGGCACACTTCAGAGATATTGTGGGCTTGATTCCAAACCACCTCAATAAAGCAATTATCTCAGTAAAATGAATCACATGAATTTTTTAGTTCTTAGTGTACATAAAAATTATGTTAATGCTATACTGTACTCTATTAAGCATGCAATGGCATTATGTCCAAAAAATACATACTTTAATTAAAAAATACCTTACTGCTAAAAAATACTAACAATCACCTGAGCCTTCGGTGATTCATCTGAGCCTTCAGTGAGTCATGCTGGTGGAGGATCTTGCCTTGATGTTGATGGTTGCTGACTGACTGATAGGGCTTGTGATGGCTGTGGCAATTTCTTAAAATAAGACAATGATGAAGTTTCCTGCATTGATTGGCTCCTCATTTCACAAAAGATGTTTCAATGCTTTTTGAGAGCATATTTCCCACAGTAGAACGTCTTTAAAAATTGGAGTCAAGCCTCTCAAACCCTGATACTGCTTTATCAACTAAGTTCATACAACATTCTAAAATTCAGTGGTGCCCAATGTTTTGGCTTCTCTGGGCCAAACTGGAAGAAGAGGAATTGTCTTGGGCCACACATTAAATACACTAACAATAATAATTGCTGATGAGCTAAAAAGAATTTGCAAAAGAACCTTATAATGTTTTAAGAAAGTTTATGAATGTGGGTTGAGCCATATTCAAAATCATCCTTGGCTGCGTGAGACCCATGGGCTGCAGGTTAGACAAACTTGTTCTAAATCCTCTATTGTCACTTTAACAATGTTTAAAGCATCTTCATTAGGAGTAGATTCCTTCTCAAAAAACTACTTCATTTGCTCATCTGTAAGAAACAACTCCTCATCCATTGAAGTTTTATCATGAGATTGCAGCAATTCAGTGCCATCTTTAGGCTCCAATTCTAATTCAAGTTCTGTTGCTATTTATACCACATCTGCAGTTACTTCCTCCACTGAAGTCTTGAACCCATCAAAGTCATCCATGAAGGTTGGAATCAACTTCTCCTAAACACCTGTTAGTGTTGATATTTTGAACTCCTCTCATGAATCATGAATGTTTTTAATGACTTCTAAAATGATGAATCATTTCCAGAAAGTTTTAAATTTATTTCGCTCAGATCCAGCAAAGGTATCACTGTCTGTGACAGTAATAACCTTATCAAATGTATTTTTTTTAGAAATTATTATACTTTAAGTTCTGGGGTACATGCACAGAATGTGCAGGTTTGTTATGTAGGTATACATGTGCCATGGTGGTTTGCTGCATCTACCAACCCGTCATCTACATTAGGTATTTCTCCTAATGCTCTTCCACTCCAAGCCCCCAACCCTTCCCACAGGCCTCAGTGTGTGATGTTCCACTCCCTGTGTCCATGTGTTCTCAGTGTTCAGCTCCCACTTATGAGTGAGAACATGCAGTGTTTGGTTTTCTGTTCTTGTGTTAGTTTGCTGAGAATGATGGTTTCCACCTTCATCCATGTCCCTGCAAAGGACAAGAACTCATCCTTTTTTATAGCTGCATAGTATTCCATGGTGTATATGTGCAACATTTTCTTTATTCAGTCTATTATTGATGGAGATTTTGGTTGCTTCCAAGTCTTTGTTATTGTGAACAGTGTCATAATAAATATATGTGTGTATGTGTTTTTATTGTAGAATGATTTATAATTCTTTGGGTATATACCCAGGAATAGGATTGCTGGATCAAATGGTATTTCTAGGTTTATATCCTTGAGGAATCACCACACTGTCTTCCACAATGGTTGAACTAATTCACACTCCCACCAATAGTGTAAAGTGTTCCTATTTTTCCACATCTTCATCAGCATCTGTTGTTTGCTGATCACCATTCTAACTGGCATGAGATGGTATCTCAATGTGGTTTTGATTTGCATTTCACTAATGAGCAGTGATGGTGAGCTTTTTCTCATATGTTTCATGTTTTGTTTTCTCTTTTAAATTTGTTTAAGTTCTTTGCAGATTCTGGATATTAGCCCTTTGTCAGATGGATAGTCTGCAAAAATTTTTTCTCTTTCTGTAGGTTGCCTCTTCACTGAGATGATAGTTTCTTATGCTGTGCAGAAGCTCTTTACTTTAATTAGATCTCATTTGTCTATTTTGGCTTTTGTGCCATTGCTTTCGGTGTTTTAGTCATGAAGTCTTTGCCCATGCCTATGTTTTGAATGGTATTGCCCAGGTTTTCTTCTACAGTTTTTATGGTTTTAGGTGTTACATTTAAATCTTTAATCCACCTTGAGTTAATTTTTATATAAGGTATAAGGAAGAGATTTAGTTTCAGCTGTCTGTGTATGGCTAACAGTTTTGCCAACACCATTTATTGAATAGGTAATCCTTTCCCCATTGCTTGTTTTTTTCAGATTAGTCAAAGGCAAGATGGTTGTAGATGTGTGGTGTTGTTTCTGAGGCCTCTGTTCTGTTCCATTTTTCTATATATCTGTTTTGGTACCAGTACCATGCTGTTTTTGTTATTGTAGCCTTGTAGTGTAGTTTGAAGTCAGGTGGCATGATGCCTTCAGCTTTGTTCTTTTTGCTTAGGATTGTCTTGGCTATATGGGCTCTTTTTTGGTTCCATATGAAATTAAAAGTAGGTTTTTCTAATTCTGGGAAGAAAGTCAATGTTAGCTTGCTTGATGGGGACAGCATTGAATCTAAATTACTTTGGGCAGTTTGGCCATTTTCATGCTATTGGTTCTTCCTATCAATGAGCATGGACTATTTTTTTCATTTGTTTGTGTCCTCTCTTATTTCTTTGAGCAGTGGTTTGTTGTTCTCCTTGAAGAGGTCCTTCATATCTCTTGTAAGTTGTATTCCGAGGCATTTTATTCTCTCTGTAGCAACTGTGAATGAGAATTCACTCATGATTTGGCTCTTTGTTTGTCTGTTATTGGTGTATATGAATGCTTGTGATTTTTGCATATTGATTTTGTAGCCTGAGACTTTTCTGAAGTTGCTTATCAGTTTCAGGAGATTTGGGGCTGAGATGATGGGATCTTCTAGATACACAATCGTCGTCTGCAAATAGAGACAATTTGACTTCCTCCTTTCCTATTTGAATACTGTTTATTTCTTTCTTTTGCCTGATTTCCCTGGCCAGAACTTCCAATATTATTTTGAACAGGAGTGATGAGAGAGGACATTCTTGTCTTGTGCCAGTTTCTAAAGGGAATGCTTCCAGTTTTTGTCCATTCAGTATAATATTGCCTGTGGGTTTGTCATAAACAGCTCTTATTATTTTGAGATACATTTTATCAATATCTAGTTTATTGAGAGTTTTTAGCATGAAGGGCTGTTGAATTTTTTCAGAGGACTTTTTGCATCTATTGAGATAATAATGTGGTTATTGTCATTGGTTCTGTTTATGTAATGGATTATGTTTATTGATTTGCATATGCTGAACGAGGCTTGCATCCCAGGGATGAAGCCAACTTGATTGTGGTGGATAAGCTTTTCAGTGTGATGATGGATTTGGTTTGCTGGTGTCTTATTGGGGATTTTTGCATCAATGTTCATCAGGGATATTGGCCTGAAATTTTCTTTATTCGTTGTGTCTTTGCCAGGTTTTGGTATCAGGATGATACTGGCCTCAGAAAATGAGTTAGGGAGGTATCTGTCTTTTTTCTTGTTTGGAATAGTTTCAGAAAAAATGGTATCAGTTCCTCTTTGTACCTTTGGTAGAATTCAGCTGTGAATCCTCTGGTCCTTTACTTTTTTTAGTTGGTAGGTTGTTAATTGTTGCCTCAATTTCAGGACTTGTTATTGGTCTATTCAGGAATTTGACTTCTTTCTGGTTCTTTCTTGGGAGGATGTTTGTGTCTAAGAATTTATCAATTTCTTCCAGATTTTCTGGTTTATTTATGTAAAAGGGTTTATAGTATTCTCTGATGGTAGTCTGTATTTGTGTGGGATTGGTGGTGATATCCCCTTTATCATTTTTTATTGCATCTATTTGATTCTTCTCTCTTTTCTTTTTTATTAGTCTGGCTAGCAGTCTATCTATCTCGTTGATCTTTTCATAAAACCGGCTCCTGGATTCGTTGATTCTTTGAAGGGTTTTTCCTGTCTCTATGTCCTTCAGCTCTGCTTTGATCTTAGTTATTTCTTGTATTTTGCTAGCTTTTGAATTTGTTTCCTCTTGCTTCTCTAGTTCTTTTAATTGTGACATTAGGGTGTCAATTTTAGATCTTTCCTGCTTTCTCTTGTGGGCATTTGGTGCTATAAATTTCCCTCTACACACTGCTATAAATGTATCCGAGAGATTCTGGTATGTTGTGTCTTTGTTCTCATTGGTTTCAAAGAAAATCTTTATTTCTGCCTTAATTTCGTTATTAACCCAGTATCCCTTCAGGAGCAGGTTGTTTAGTTTCCATGTAGCTGTGCAATTTTGAGTGAGTTTCTTAATCCTCAGTTCTAATTTGATGCACGGTGGTCTGAGAGACTGTTTTTTATGATTTCTGTTCTGCATTTGCTGAGGAGTGTTTTACTTCCAATTATGCAGTCAATTTTATAATAAGTGAGATGTGGTGCTGAGAAGAATGTATATTCTTTTTTTTTAAATTTTTTATTGCATTTTAGGTTTTGGGGTACATGTGCAGAACATGCAAGACAGTTGCATAGGTACACACATGGCAGTGTGTTTTCCTTCCTTCCACCCCTTCACCCACATTTGGCATTTCTCCCCAGGCTATCCCTCCCCGGCTCCCC
>CAUYOR010011842.1:0-12500 GCA_963573925.1 Callimico goeldii
AAAGAGGGATTTGCTGGCGCTGGGTCTGTGGCAATCAGGGCTCAACTCTGGCTGCCTCCTCCTCTTCCTCTGGATCAGGAGGCGCAGGGAGCAGGGAGATGTAGACCTCGTTGACCTCTGTGTCCAAATGTCGGCCACCCCGAGGCGCTTCCAGGTTTAAGATGCCATCATGGGAGAGAGCAGCTCGGACCCGCCAGGGGTCTACATCAGCAGGCAGGACATAGGTGCGGCAGAACTCTCGGGACACGAAGCCGTGGCGGTCCAAGCGCTGGGGGTGCCGGGCAGACACCTCCAGCAGGTTATCTACAGTCCTCACAGTTACCTCGTCTGGGGTAAAGTGGCTCACATCCAGAAATGCCTGGAACTTGCCCTCACTGAGCCTAAGCTCGGAGGCCCCTGCCCTGCTACCCTCCCCAGCTGGGGCAGCGCGAGGCCGGACATAGTAGCCATGGTAGAGTGTGGGGGTCAGGATCTCTTCCGGCAGGAGGCCTAGGGGGCAGAGAGAAGGCAAGAGGCAGGATGAGGGAGGATGAGGTGGGCACAGGGGCGAAATGGGCAATCTGGAGAGGAGGGATTGGGAAGAGCAGGAGGGGGGTCAGGAGGAGTAGGGAAGGGAACCGGAGGGAGGCCACACCGTAGCTAGGAGGAGAAGGTAGCTGGGAAGAGGGGAAAGAGGAAAGGAAAGGGAGGAAAAGGAGGGGGAGGAGGGAGAGGAGGAGGAGGCACCAAACTAGGCCTGGGTGGATAGAAGGGGGACAAGGAGGCACACTAAGGCAGCAAAGGGCAGGCATCAGCACTGCAGGCACCAAGTCTGTCTTGTGGTCAGCAGGAAGGGGAAAGAGCCCTGCTTGGAGGGGATGAGGGGAAGTCTGGGGTGGGGATGACTGGCTTCAGGAGATCAGTTAAGCCGAGTGGGGTGGAAGCCAGTAACGCTGGGAGGTCAGCCCAGAATTTCGGGGGGGTGGGAGGCAAAGGGGTGGCGTCTGTGCCATACCTTCTCCAAAGCGCTGCTCACCCAGGCGACTCGGGTTGGCAAATTCGTACTCGGCGGTGGCTGGGTGGGCATGTGGCACTGAGCGGCCCGACATGGCTGCAGAAGCAGCGGAAGCCCTGGTCCGAGGTGCAGCCCCAACAGACGCAGCGCGACCCCTCCAGCTGCCGGGAGAGCTAGGGCTCAATAGGAGGTGGGGGCGGGGTCGACACCACCCAAAATAGTGCCGAGCCTCTGCGGGGGAGGGGCGGGGAGTGGGGGCCCTGAGTGCGAGCAACAGGGTGTGACCAGTGCCGCCCGGACCCCTAGTCCCCTCCCCCGCACACTTCAGCTGTTGCAGGGGGTCTGAGAGGACAGCTGAGGGTCCTGGCTGGTAACGAGCTGGGGAGGGGGAGCTAGTGGTGTCTAGGGCATGAAGAGGCCTCGCTGAGACCCTCATGAACGGTTTGCACGCTTCCACAGCACAGTTTCTCCTCCTCAGTGGCAGGCACTGTGCACCCAATTAATTCCTAAAGCTCTCCTGGATTTAATTAATGTTCTGAGAGCCACATAGGATGAAAGCTGCAAGAAGTCTTTTTGCTCTTTCTTCGGGGGTGAGGTCTTTCTGCCCAGATGTCAGGGTCCTCCCCTGAACCCAGGTCAACCCAGGGCACGAGGCAGATGGCTGGTACTGACATGTTGACCATCACTGCTCTCTTCCAAGGACTCACAAAGAGTTAATGTCCCTGGGGCCCAGCCTAGGAAGATTCCAGTCCCTGCCCAGGCCCAAGATAGTTGCTGGCCTGATTCCCTTGGCATGCAGGACTGGAGAGGAGGAGGAGGGGCACACCCCCCATGCCTGCTTGGGATTCCTGACTCTGTCCCAGCTTCAGAGAACAGGGGTGGGGGTGGGTGCCCATTGGGTGTGGACAGAAAGCTAGTGAAACAAGACCATGACAAGTCACTGGCCAGCTCAGACGTGTTTGTGTTTCTCTTTTCTTAGCTCAGTGAGTACTGGGTATGTGTCACACTGCCAAATCCCTGATCACAAGTCTCCATGAACCGGCAGTGAGCTAGGATAATAAAACCCCTGACATCACCATTCCAGAAGCTTCACAAGACTGCATATATAAGGGGCTGGCTGTAGCTGCAGCTAAAGGAGCTGACCAGCCAGCTGACCCCCAACACTCACCTAGCCACCATGGACATCGCCATCCACCACCCCTGGATCCGCCGCCCCTTCTTTCCTTTCCACTCCCCCAGCCGTCTCTTTGACCAGTTCTTCGGAGAGCACCTGTTGGAGTCTGATCTTTTCCCAACATCTACTTCCCTGAGCCCCTTCTACCTTCGGCCACCCTCTTTCCTGCGGGCACCAAGCTGGTTTGACACTGGACTCTCAGAGGTGAGTCTTCCCCTACCAGGATGGGAGAGTCCTTACTGGAACATCCTGGAAACTTCTCCATCCATTTTTTTTTCCTTCCCTGCCTAAACAATTTTAGGCACATGTGTGTCCAAAAGTGAAGAAAAATGAGGTTGCTAGTGCCTTCCTCCCGTCACCTATTTCTATTTGATGGTCCTCTGTATCCCATTTATTACATTTTTTTAATGCACTGTCGAGTTCATCCTCTGTCCCCTAACTTCTCTCTGCAGGATACGCCTTTCTAGTTTGGTTCATAATGATCTGCAGGGAAAGAGCTGCCTTTGAACCCCTTTGCTCATCTCTTCTAACACCTCAGACTCTTGACCAATTTTACCATCTCAGGTTTCAGAGCCAGGAGAGAGCCCTGCCTCATCCTGAGCTGTTCATCCCCACTGGGTGGAGCTGGGGCCAACCACCACTATTTTCTGCCTTTCTATTTCTTCTTCAATGATTTTCTGGGTCCCTCAAGGCTGTGACAGAGCACTGGCCTGGGTCCAACCAAGCCTTATGAGGAAACAATATAGGTCTAGTCTTGGGATCCCCCACTTGTCCTAAGAGGGTGGGAGAAAAGGGTAATCAAATAAGGTTGACCGAAGCTGTTACAGATAACACTCTGGTTTAAAAATATTCGAGTGTGAGTAAACAGGACCTGAGTGGGCAAGGGCTTTGGAAGGACAAGCAGGACCAGCAGAACATTCCAGATTGGGTGGGCAGAAAACTGGCAAAGAGACCTGAGCAAGAAAAAGAGAAGCCTTTGTCTCACAGACAAACCACAAAGCCAGGCATTGGAGTCAGAGAGGCAGCAGATGCCAGGCCTGCACCCATCTTTGTGACTGGTCCCCTGGGTGATCTGTCTTCTTCTCTGTCCCTGTAAATAAAGTTTAGGTCTGATCACCACGAACCTTAGGTATCACTATGGTGGCTCCCTGAAGCAGAGAGCCATGTCTATTTAAAAAAGGGATTTTCTTTAAGCAGAAAAAAGAAGGATGAATTACCTGGACAGAAAGCAACTCCGCAGAATGGTAAGACAGCACCAGTGTAATTAGTATTTTTGCCATCTTTTTCCAACCCCATTCCCTTACCTTGCTATTTTTAGATGCGCCTGGAGAAGGACAGGTTCTCTGTCAACCTGGATGTGAAGCACTTCTCCCCAGAGGAACTCAAAGTTAAGGTGCTGGGAGATGTGATTGAGGTGCATGGCAAACATGAAGAGCGCCAGGTATGTAGCTTGTTTTTTGTTTTTGTTTTTGTTTTCCGCTCATTCATTCAGTGCATACTGTAATAGTCTAGGTAGTGCTCTCAGCTTCGGAGGCTGGCTACATTCCAGTCCCAAGCCATAACGGTCTGGATCAGGGGTTACAAATCGATGTCTGGAAGACTAAGTTAGGGATAGACCTATTGCTGTCATGACTGTTTTTATGGCCAGAGATGTGGCTTTTGTTTTATTTGATCACCTTAGATGGGATGATGGGATGCTGATGCCCCATTTAAGCCAGTGGTTCTGAATCTTGGCAACATTAGAAACACCAGGGGAACTTTCAAAAATCGTAATGCTCAGGCATACCCCAGACCAATTCAATCAGAATTTTTAGGGATGGGACCCAGGCATCAGCATTTTTTAAGGTAATTCTAATCTACAGTCAAGGTTGAGAACCACTGATTTAGGTATAGGGTTGTAAGACACCTAGTTGGTTTGCATAATTACATTAACTACATGTACCCTGAAGGCTCTTGAGTTGTGACTTCTCTTTACTTGTGCAAGAATCCATGTTTCATGTTTAGTCCATCTTAATGCTGAACTACTTGGTTTGTCTAAATTTCAGAGCGGTGCTCAGTCTTTAGTCCCCCTATAGCCTATGTGGAAATCAGTTAATGAGAGCCTGTTTGGTTACATGCTTGAGAGTCAGCAGGCATACGGGTTAAGGTCATCTACCCTTTGGGGGAATTCCAACGAATGGAACAGCGTCTCATGACTTTGTGAGAGGGCTTTAAAATTGTTTCTTACCAATTAATGATAGCTCAGAACCTGTGCATCAACTAGTACAGTTTGTCCTTAGTAACGTCCTCGAGCTGTTTCCATTTTACTCATATGATTTAGGTTTGGGTTATAGTCTCCTTGGATGGAATCATTTTTTTTTTCTTTTTTTTTTTTTTTTTTTTTAGCAACAGTCCTATTGTTCTGGAACATTCTGGGACATTCCTGAAGAGTCAGGACAATTTCCAGGTTTCCTCAGGGACTCAGATTCTAAATGAGATTACAAATTCTGTAGGCCCAGCCAACAGAATTTGATCTAAACCTTTGGGAAATACCCCTAAACATGTCTATGCCTCTGGGTTTGAAAAACAGTGATGTGTTGGGCTGTTTCAGACTTCTCAGATTCTCACTGTTAGGAATGACTCTACCTAGGCAACTTCATCTTAGCTCCAAACCTGAAACAAAGAATTATTCATTCTTCCTATGTTGTCATGGCATCTGGTCTCACCTAAGGGGAAATCAGGATGCCTGAGTTCTGGGCAGGTGATAATATTTCCTGTTTTTATCTCTCTGCCTCTTTCCTCATTCTCTTGGGTTAGGATGAACATGGTTTCATCTCCAGGGAGTTCCACAGGAAATATCGGGTCCCAGCTGATGTGGACCCTCTCACCATTACTTCATCCCTGTCATCTGATGGGGTCCTCACTGTGAATGGACCAAGGAAACAGGTCTCTGGCCCAGAGCGCACCATTCCCATCACCCGTGAAGAGAAGCCTGCTGTCACTGCAGCTCCCAAGAAATAGATGCCCTTTCTCAAATTGCATTTTTTAAAACAAGAAAGTTTCCCCACCAGTGAATGAAAGTCTTGTGACTAGTGCTGAAGCTTATTAATGCTAAGGGCAGGCCCAAATTATCAAGCTAATAAAATATAATTCAGCAAGAGATAACTGTCTTGTGTTTGAATATTCCACACACTTTTAAATAAATGTACAAATGCCACAGATTCACTTATGATTGCATTATGATTTAGAGGGCGCCAGGGATTTTAGAGTCAGAATGACTGGCTTCACCATTTACTAATGGTATAAATTTAGGCAAGTGCTTAACCTTTCCTGTCTTCAGGTTTTCCATTTATAACATGGGTTACTGAGTTGTGCAGAGCTATTATAGGAAGTAAATTAAGGAGAAGCAGCAGAAAAAGCCCCTGGCAGAGTTCAAGGAATATTAGTTACTTTCTCTCTGTCCTCTTTGATTTTAGCCCTTAGTTTAAAGGACTAGAGCAAATCTGAATGAACTCTGGATAATGCTATTTAAAAGCCCTTACTGCATCTCTGAAATTAATTACATCGCCAGGGAGGACATGGTGACCCTAATATTGTTTGACATTTTCCTATTGCTAAACATTGCCTTTGGCTGATTTACAGGGGCAATAAATAGGACTTGGGTGATTATAACCTAACAAGCTCTGAGGTATAGTCTAAATCAGTGGCCCCCAACCTTTTTGGCACCAGGGACTGGTTTTGGGGAAGACAATTTTTCCGTGGCCCCAGGGGAGCAGAGGATAGTTTCAGGATGATTCAAACATTAGACTCTCATAAGGAATGCACAACCTAGATCTCTCACATGTACAGTTCGCAGTAGGATTCTGCTCATATGAGAATTTAACGCCACCATTGATCTAAGAGGAGGCAGAGCTCAGGTTCACTCACCTCCTACTGTGCAGCCTGGTTCCTAATAGGCCACAGCCGTGGTTCCTGATGGTCTCTATGGCCTGGGGGTTGGGGATCCCTAGTCTAAATTACCTAGCAAACACCTACTAACCTAAGGCCAGGAAATATCCAATTCAATGGCCTACCACATAATACTTGTTTTAGAATTACAATTAATAACAGATCAAAAAGTGGTTCTATTATTTAGCTTAAAGACATACCACTGTACAAAAAAAAATCCACCCCCCCCCCACCAAAAAGCAACCCTCCATTTCATTTCTGTGGGTCTGGACAAAACTTCTGATTCACTTGATAAACAGCACTGCTGTAGGTGATCCGGTATAAATGTTTATTGACAACTCTTATTTTTTCTTTAGCAGCTTCCAGCTAATTTTTCATTTCTTGCAAAATCAGAAATGAGTCAGTTTGGGGTACTGACCAGGGTTTTGAAATATTCTATATGAAACAATTGCTCCAAATGTTTTTATGGCATAGAGGGAAACAACACATATGGGGGCCTATCAGAGAGTGAAAGGTGAGAGAAGGGCAAGAATTGGGAAAAATACCTAATGGATACTAGGCTTAATACCTGGGTTATAAAACAATCTGTATAACAAACCCCATGACACATGCTTACCTATGTGACAAAATGAAGGACAAAAAAGGTCACAGTGAGATACCACTGAGCCCCTATTAGAATGACTAAAATGAAAAATTGACTATACTAAGTAAAACAAAAATTAAATACACAAATTTAAAACTTAACAATAAAAAAATTCATGGCGCAGGGTGTGGAGGTATGACGATACAAACTGCAAATCTATACAGGTTCAAAATGCTTTCTCTTACAAACAATTCCCGAATAGTCTGAAATGCTGTGATCTAGCCAGAAGTTTACAGTCAATGTTCATGGCTCTGTAGCAGACTCTGTTGGTGCCTAACCAACAGCTATTTAACACCTTCAGCCTTGCCAAGAGTACCCCAAATCAGTTTATGTATACACTATATTCTTCCTAGCCATGTCCTTCAGAGAAGTGAACTCAAGCTCCAGCCACAGGAGGTCTATCTTGATTAGTCCAAAGAAGCAGGAAAATTCTCTTCTTGATTTTCAAGATTAATCTTGAAAGTGCTATGACTCAATAATGGCAAATGAGACAGGAGGGAAGTCTGTTGGAGATGCTTCTAGAAAAAGTTTCTAAACTAAGAGCAAGTTTCTAAAGGATTCAGAGAGAGAGAGAGAGAGAGAGATCTTTTTTTTTTTCTTGCTCTGGATGTTGGAGCATGAGAATTTGATGCCTGGATTACTGTAGCCATTTTGAAAACATGAGTGGGGCATTCACAATAGGCTGAGCACAAAGACAATAATCTCAGGTCCTTAATGGGTCAATGAATTGCTGAATTAGCCAACTCTAGAGTTTCCCTACTTCAGGCTGTCTGATTATGTCCTGTTTTTGTTAATAATCTATTTTGATGTGGGTTTTCTGTTACTAGCAAGCAAAAACATCTGATATTATAAAGGCTGAATTAGATAGTACAAAATAACTGAATGCCTGGAAGCCATGTGTCAATTTTAATCATTTTAGTGAATTACCAATTCCAAAGCAATGATTGACTTGGTTTTAAATAAATCACAGCTTTGACTATTAGATAATGAAATGTGTTTCAAACATGTGCAGGATTACATTTTTTTGTTTATCGTTACCATAAGTGTCTAAGGTAGACTTTTTTTATTGTTATCCTTTTCTAGATCACACCCTTTGCTGTGGCTATGCACAGCTACAATATTAGCATAGGACTATTCTGGTACAGTATATTTGAAGGTTTTTTTTTAGCTATATAGCTAGCTCATCCAGGATTCTACTTCATTCCCTATATCTGAATTATGCCAGAAGTTTACAGAGGCAATTCTAATTAGCATTTGTTTTATTTTTTAATATTAGCTAACATTTACTGAACACTATATTAGTCCATTCTCACATTGCTGTAAAGAACTACCTGAGACTGTGTAATTTATGAAGAAAAGAGGTCTTCGGGAATTCAAATGGAGATAGTCAATAGATAGTTGGATATTTATATCCAGTGTTCTGGGTAAATTTGGAATCATATAGATAGGAGTTAAAGGCATAGGATAGTATCACCTGGGGGTAGAAAAAGAGGAGCAAAAGGGCCAGCCACAGAATCAGTGGAAATGCAAACGTAAGGGATTGGCAGAGAAAAGTGAGTTCATAAAAGAGACCTCGTAATAATCAGAGAAATGAGAGAAAAACACGTTTAGCACAATGTCATAGAAACCAAGGGAATAAGATTTCAAGAAGTAAAAGGTGGGTGGTCAAGTGGATTATCAAATTCAAAACCTAAAAGTAACATATGAGCTGAAGTATCCACTAGATTTGGTAAAACCTTCACTGTCATAGAAACACTTTTAGGAAACTGGTGGGTCAAAGAGGAAATGGGAGACGGACTTCTTGACAAGATAGAGCAGTAAGCTCATATCTGATGCAATCCGCTGCTGTAAACACACAGCAATGGTAGAATTTTTCAAGTAGAAAAGATAAATGACCATACCGACAAATTAAATGATAAAATATTTAAATAAATAAAATTTAGGAGGATGGGTCTATTAGACTCTAGATAGAAGAAGACAGTGGAAGCTGATGAGTTCAACTCCTACAGGGTAAAGGGACTAAAAGTGCTCAACCTAAGACAGAAGAAACAATTGGATCATGACTTAATGCCAGTGGCTGTGGTGGGATTTTCCCACTTGTAAAAAAAAGACAGAAAAATCCTGTCCATCTGCCTTCTGGGGTTATAGTTGAATAGAAACTGGGCTTAGTGAGGTGGAAAGACCAAGATATAGCCTCCTGATTCAGAATTTACACGATATCTTTTTTTTTTTTTCTGAGACAGAATCTTGCTCAGTTTCCCAGTCTGGAGGGCAATGGTGCAATCTCGGCTCACTGCAACCTCTGCCTCCCGGGTTCAAGCGATTCTCCTGCCTCAGCCTCCCAGTAACTGGGATTATAGGCACCCACCACCACGCTTGGCTAATTTTTCTGAATTTTTAGTAGATATGGGGTTTCACCATGTTGGCCAGGCTCGTCTGGAACCCCTGATCTCAAATGATCTGCCTGCCTCGGCCTCCCAAGGCGCTGAGATTACAGGCATGAGCCATTGCGCCCAGCCTACATGTGATATCTTATAGCTCAGTGATAGCATCCAATATGACAGCCGGACAGTAGCCCCATTCATCATTACAAAATCCCATTTAGAACTGCAAGGAGAGAGATGTAAGAAGCGTGATGAAGGCAACTGCAAAACTTCTAGAGAATAAGGAGTGGTGGACATAGAATCAGATAAATGAAGCAGGAAAAGCAAACTGAGAATCTGTTAAAAACCAACATTCCAAACACATGAAGAAATCTCATAGTAAGAAAGATAGGCAACAATAAAATCAACAGTAAGAAAAATGAAGGACCCTGGAACCCACCTATTCTTTTACTTTAAGAAAAAAACAAGTAATTGTTGCAGAGGTATTTTATATTTCTGTATTTTGCAGCTGCCTTTTGGTAAGAAGCACTTTTTCCAAATTAAAATGAGGTGCTTGGAGCAGTGGCCCACACCTCTAATCCTAGCACTTTGGGAGGCTGACACAGGTGGATCACCTGAGGTCAGGAGTTCAAGAGCAGCCTGGCTGACATGGTGAAACACCATCTCTACTAAAAATACAAAAGTTAGCCCAGCATGGTGGTGCATGCCTGTAGTCTCATCTACTCAGGAGGCTGAAGCAGATGAATTGCTTGAACCTGGGAGGCAGACATTGCAGTGAGTTGAGATCTCACCAGGCACTCTAGCCTGGGCCACAGAGTGAGACTCCTTCTCAAAAAAAAGGGGGAGGAATAATTTTATTTAGAAAGGGCAAGAAATACTAAATTAAAATAAGCAGAATTTAAAAGTAGGATGGACATGAAAAAACCATTTAGATGTATTAGAAATTGATGTTATGAATGCTATCAGGAACAAAGTTACACATTTACAAATTGAAAGAAAGCTGAGGAATTCACTCAGAATACAGCAAATTAGAGGAAAAGATTTTTTTAAATAAGAACAGTTAGGATATATGGAGGAGAAAATGAGAAACCAACATGTATCCAAATAGGTGTTTCTAAGAATTAATAGAGGAAACGATAAAGCTTTATTTGAAGAGATTTTTCAGAATTGAAGATGTGAGTCTTCAGATATTGGGCAGGATACATAATACTAAATTGCACTTAAATATGCACTTAAATATATGATTGTGAAAATCCAGGACAATAAGGATCAGAAAAATCTTAAAAGATATGAGGACAAAAAGATGTATTAATTACAAATAAGTTACGATTAGATTGACAGCAGACTAGTCAGCATCAATAAAAATCAAAAGACAATAGAGCAATGGCTTCAAAGCACTGGTAGAGTAGAAATAGTTGTTAACTCATGGTTTTAGGTAAGTTATCACTCAAAGTAAAATATGCCACGAATGCAAAGATGGCTCAATATTGGAAAATCTCTATAAACTTACTATATTAATAGACTAAAAGAAAATAAATCTTATGATTATCCCAACTAATGTGTGGTTCAGCTTCTCTATTTACACGGAGGGAAACTTCTGTTAGAAAATCGGAAATAAAAGAAATTTCCTCAAGTAGGTAAATACTATATAATAAAAACTTAGTGCAAACATTATAGTTACCAAAGAAAATTTAAAATCATTTCACTCCTTTGAATATCCTGAGCAAGATAAGGATGCCTGTCATCACTCTTAATATTTAATACAGCAGTAAAGGTTCTGACCAACACCATAACAGAAGAAAACACAAAGAAGAGGTGTAAGAATTGGAAGGATAGAGATGAAACTGTTATTATTTGTAAATGATATAATAATCTGACAAAACAACCTCAAAAGAATCAACAGACAGGCTGGGCATGATAGTTCATGCCTGCAATCCCAGCACTTTGGGGTGCTGAGGTGGGAGGATCGCATTACCTCAGGAGTTTGAGACCAGCCTGGGCAACATGGTAAAACTCTGTCTCTGCTAAAAAAATTAAAAACAAAAAATTAGTCAGGTGTGGTGGTGCACACCTGTAGTTCTAGGTATTTGGGAGGCTGAGGTGGGAGAATCACCTGAACCTGGGAGTTCGAGATTTGAGGCTGCAGTGAGCCAAGATCACATCACTGCACTCCAGCCTGGGGAAATGGGAGTGTGACCTTGTCTCAAAAAAAAAAAAAAAGAAAATCAGAATCAACAAACTATTAGAACTAACAAGAGAGTTCAGCAAACTTGCAGAACACAATCTCAGATTATGGAATACTGTGCTGGTTATCTACTTCTGCATATCAAACTACCTGAAAATTTAGTGACTTAAAACAACATTCATTTTATTCAGTCTTACTAGGTGGTATTCAGCTGGTAGATGGTCTCAGCTATAGGTTTTAAGTAAACTTTCATTCCTGATACCTTGGCACAGACGGTTGGAAAGCTGGGGCTCAGACGGGCTTCTCTCTCTGTCCACATAGTGTCAGGTCTCTCTACAAGATCTCTCTAGCAGATAGACTTCTTATATGGTGGCTTCTCCAGGAAGGAGTGTTCCAAAAGACGGAAAGTGGGAGCTGCAAGGTTCTTAAGAAATTTACACAGTGTTTCTTTTGCCATATTTTTTTGACCAAAGCAGTTGCAAAGCCTTTCTACATTCAAAGGGAAGGGCACAGACCCCCCACCTCTTAGTGGAGGGAGAGTAGCAAAGTTTTTGGCCAAACTTAATCCTCCACAGGAGCTTACAGAGAGGGAGAAAATATATAAAATCACAAAAATTCACAAGTAATAATGGCATTAATAGCAATAATATACAAGGAACTCCTAAGAATAAGCAAGAAAAGGATAGCTATTCCAAATTAAAAAAAAAAAAAAAAGACTATGCATAGGACATTTATCCAAGTGGAAATCAAGAAGCCAACATGGATACAAAGGAATGCTGAAAATAACTGGTAATCAACGAAATACAAATCAAAGTAACAACAAGCTATCTCTTTACAACAGTATTTCACAATATTGGTATTACCAGTATTTTGGGCCAGACAATTCTTTGTTGTGGGGGCTTGTCTGTACCTAGTAGGATATTTAGCAGCATCCCTGGCCTATACCCACTAGCTGCCAATAGACACCCCCCTTTGGAAAATAAAAAATATCTCTAGAAATTGCCAGTTATCTCCTGGGGGATAAAATCATCCCAGGTTGAAAACCATTGCTTCATACCTATCAGCCTGGCAAAAAAAAGAAAGCTGGTTAATGTTGTTTTTTTTTTTTCTTGAGACAAGAGTCTCACTCTGTCGCCAAGACAAATGCAATAGTGAGATCTTGGCTCACTGCAACCAAGGTTGGCTTCCCAGGT
>CAUYOR010011844.1:0-10362 GCA_963573925.1 Callimico goeldii
ACCTCCTTAGTCCTGTGTCCTCAGTCAGGAGGAGATCACATCCTCAGGGAGCGCCCAGGCTGGGGTCATGGTGAGGAAGGAGCTGGAATGTGATGCCGACCCCTACCTCCAAGATTAGTGCTGAAGTGCAGGCCACAGAGCTAGAGGCAGCACATGCCAGGAAATCTACCTCATGGTAGCTCAACTGAAAAATAAAATAGGCTGGGCATGGTTACTCATGTCTTTAATCCCAGAACCTTGGGAGGTTGAGGTGGGAGGATCACTTGAGCCCAGGAGTTCAAGACCAGCCTAGGCCACATAGTGAGACCCCATCTCTGAAAAAAATTTAAAAATTAGCCTGGCATGGTGGCACACATCTGTGGTTCCGGCTACTTGGGAGGTGGAAGTGGGAGGATTGCTTGTGCCCAGGAGGTCAAGGCTGCAGGACTCTGTCTCAAAAAAAAAAAAAAGAAAAGAAAAGAAATATATTTACTCTTACAACTGAGGGTCTTCTGAATCTAGCAATTCCAAAGGGGGAAAATAAACTGAGGATCTGGGGTCTACCTTCAGGACTGACTGGATCCAGGTGCTCACACAGTGCTATCAGGAGTCTCTCTGCATCTTGACTCTGCTTTCCTCTGCACTGGCTTCATCCTCAGGCAGATTTTCCCCGACTGGCAGACCCCTCTGATGAGCTGAGACTAGCAGAGTTCTCATATCATTTCATACCCAGATTCAAATTCCCCTTGAGTGCATGTCCCTTTTTCTTCTGCAAGGAGGCTCCTGGAGCCCCTGCATTGGCCACCTGGCTGGCTGCTGTGTTCCAGCCTTGCCTGAATGATGTCCCAGGTTCCGTCCTTGGAGTATAGCTCCCACCACCCCACCCACCCACCTTCTCTGTCCATTCTCACAGGGAAGAGAAAGTCCTTTGCTCTTAGTCTCCCTTACCCATCTACAGAAACATAATAGCTGCAAAGATGCAACTCCACCCCAAATGGCAACAGTTTTACAAGCCCTTCACGATCTGTCCTGGGCCAGAATTTCTGCTTCATTTTTTAAATTTTTAATTTAATTTAATTTTTTTTGGAAGCAGTCTTGCTCTGTCACCCAGGCTGGAGTACAGTGGTGTGATCTTCGCTCGTGGCAGCCTCCACTTCCTGGGTTCACGTGATCCTCCTACCTCAGCTTCCTGAGTATCTGGGACTACAGGCGCATGCCACCATGCCCAGTTAATTTTTTGTATTGTAGTAGAGACGGGATTTCACCATGTTGCCCAGGCTAGTCTCAAACTTCTGAGCTCAGGCACTCAGCTTGCCTTGGCCTCCCAAAGTGCTAGGATTATAGGTGTGAGCCACCACACCTGGCCTAGAGTTTCTGCTTTCTTGATAAGGAAAGGGTCTGTTGGCTTTTACCAGGGAGTCTGAGATTAAATCAGATCTCCTCCTCTACCAGGTCTGTTGGCTGTTCAGAAGTAGCAGTTTTTCTTGGTTCTTTTTTATGTATTTATTTTTGAGACAGGGTCTGGCTCTTTCACCCAGGCTGGAGTGCAGTGGTGCGATATCAGCTCACTGCAACCTCCGCCTCCTGGGTTTCAGTCACCCTCCCACCTCATCCTCCTGAATAGCTGGGGCTATAGGTATGCACCATTATGCCTGGCTAATTTTTATAAATATTTTGGTAGAGGTGGGGCTTGACCATGTTGCCCAGGCTAGTCTCGAACTCCTGAGCTCAAGCAATCCACTCACCTGGGCTTCTCAAAGTGTTGAGATTACAGGCCTGAGCCATCATGCCTGGTCCAGTTTTTGTTTTTTGATAAAGGGCTTACTCTGTCACCCAAGCACAATCATAATTCACTGCAGCCTTGAACTCCTGAGCTCAAGTGATCCTCCCACCTCAGCCTCCTGAGTAACTGTAACTACAGGGACACACCACCATGGCTGGCTAATTAAAAAAAAAAAAAATTTTTTTAAGATGGGTATCTTACTGCATTGCCCAGACTGGTCTTGAACTCCTGGGCTCAGGCGGCACACCTGCCTCAGCCTTCCAAAGCACTGGGATTACAGGCATGAGCCACTGCGCCTGTTTTCTCTTGGTTCTAATAGTGATTGCATTAATAGCTAGAATGTGAGGAGCGCCTGCCACAGAGCTGGATGCGGTGCTGTGGAGACAGTGGTGACAGCATAGACACAAAAGGCTTCGTAAGACTGTGGTGAGTCCTCAGTGGGGTACAGACTTAAGAGGAAGACAGATTCAGAGACATTAGATGTCCTAGCTGGGTGCAGTAGCTCACGCCTGCAATCCCAGCACTTTGAGAGGCTGAGGCAGGTGGATCACCTGAGGTCAGGAGTTTGAGACCAGCCTGGCCAACATGGGAAAACCCCGTCTCTACTAAAAATACAAAAATTAGTTGGGCGTGGTGGTGTGCACCTGTAATCCTAGCTACTCGGGAGGCTGAGGCAGGAGAATCACTTGAACAAAGGAGATGGACGTTGCAGTGAGCTGAGATCGTACCACTGCACCCAGCCTGGGCAACAGAGCGAGACTCCATCCCCCCAAAAAAAAAAGTCTTGCCACAGGTCAAGCAGTCAGTTAGGCTCGGAGTCTGGAGTGACCCTGGTCTGATCTCAGAACTTGAGTGGTTTCCACTAAGCCGTAGGAATCATGGCGGTTATCCAGCCACACCTTCATTCAGCACAGTCACTGAGCACCTAGTATATGCCAAGCCCTGTGTGGGTTGCTGGGGACACAGCAGGGAGCAAAGCAGGCAAGTGTTCTGTCCTTAGGAGTTTGCGTTCTCACAGAGGCGTCCAGATACCCAGATACGAACAAACCAGTCAGATGCTCGGGTGTTAGACAGTGATAAGCTCAAAGGAAAGTTAAGCAGAAAGAAGGGCTGGGGCTGTTGGGGAGTGGAGTGGTAGACACAGTGGCTAAGGAAGGCCTGGGTGAGAAGGAGGCTCTTGAGCAAAGACCTGAAGGAGGTGAGGGTGCCTGACAAGCTGACAGGTGAGAGAACCATGCAGGCAGATGGTCTGCCACTGCAAAGGCCCTGGGGTAGGAAGGTGCCTGGCACGGTCTAGAAGTAGCCAGGCAGGCGGGTGAGGCTGGCTGGCCCTGTGCCGAGTGCCATGCACATGATCTCAGCGGTCCCGTGAGCACACTGTGGTTGCTCCCTGTGTGCAGAGCTCATGGGTTAAGTCTGTGTGTTCAGGCTCAGAGAGGTTAAATCGCTGGTTCAAGGCCACACAGCTAGCCAGGAGGTAGAGTCAGAATGCAGCAGTGCTCTTTATTGCTGTACCTCAGAGTGCCAGAAGCCTCAGTATCAGGGTGCTCAGGTCACTAGGGTGACACCAGGGGCAGCAGTGCTGGAGTGTCAGGTCCTGGCAGTGTCTACACTGTGGCAGAGAAGTTCCAGGGGGTCACAGGGAAGTGACTGGGGCAGTGGGGGTGAGGCCCAGGGCAATGGCTACTTAGCAATGGGTATAGAATATTCACCACTGCTGCTTGAGAGACAGGCTGGCACCACGCTCAGCCCTGATTGGCCACTGCCTCTCACCCTCCCCACAGTGCGCGAAGTGCCGGGAATCGTTCCATGGGAGCCCGCTGGGCGGTCAGCAGTGCTATCGCCTCATCTCAGTGGAGCAGGAGTGCTGCCTGGACCCCACGTCCCAGACCAACTGCTTCCACGAGCCCAAGCGCCGGGCATTAGGCCCCGGCCGCACTGTCCTCTTTGGTGTGCAGCCCAAGTTCACCAATGTGGACATCCGTCTGACGCTGGACGTGACCTTCGGCGCTGTGGACCTCTATGTCTCCACCTCCTATGACACCTTCGTGGTCCGTGTGGCCCCTGACACCGGCGTCCATACTGTACACATCCAGCCACCCCCACCCCCACCACCCCCGCCCCTGGCAGATGGTGGGCCCCGGGGGGCTGGGGATCCAGGAGGAACAGGAGCAGGGGCCAGCGGTGGGCCAGGTGCCCCAGCAGAGCCACGGGTGCGGGAGGTGTGGCCACGGGGCCTGATTACCTACGTGACAGTGACAGAGCCTTCGGCAGTGCTGGTGGTCCGCAGCGTGCGGGACCGGCTGGTCATTACCTACCCGCACGAGCACCATGCCCTCAAGTCGAGCCGCTTCTACCTGCTACTGCTGGGCGTGGGAGACCCGAGTGGGCCCGGCGCCAATGGCTCGGCTGACTCGCAGGGCCTGCTCTTCTTCCGGCAGGACCAGGCCCACATCGACCTTTTTGTCTTCTTCTCCGTCTTCTTCTCCTGCTTCTTCCTCTTCCTCTCACTCTGTGTGCTCCTCTGGAAGGCCAAGCAGGCCCTGGACCAGCGGCAGGAGCAGCGCCGGCACTTGCAGGAGATGACCAAGATGGCCAGCCGCCCCTTCGCCAAGGTCACCGTCTGCTTCCCACCTGACCCTGCTGCCCCGGCCCCTGCCTGGAAGCCGGCTGGGCTCCCACCGCCTGCCTTCCGCCGCTCTGAACCCTTCCTGGCACCCCTGCTGCTGACAGGGTCTGGTGGGCCCTGGGGACCCATGGGAGGGGGCTGCTGCCCGCCAGCCATCCCTGCCACCACTGCTGGGCTGCGAGCTGGGCCCATCACCCTCGAGCCCACAGAAGATGGCATGGCCGGCGTGGCCACGCTGCTGCTCCAGCTGCCTGGTGGGCCCCATGCACCCAACGGCGCCTGCCTGGGGTCAGCCCTCGTCACACTGCGGCACAGGCTGCACGAGTACTGTGGGGGCGGCGGGGGTGCAGGGGGCAGTGGGCACGGGGCATGTGTGGGCCGGAAGGGACTGTTGAGCCAGGACAACCTCACCAGCATGTCCCTCTGACCAGCCCAGGGTCCTCATCCACAGCAGCTGGGTCACCTGACAGGGCCATCCTGAACTTGGGCCCCTCCACCTGGGGACCCTGGACACCATCTCCTTAGAGACCACTGGCTCCCTTCCCCCAGGAGTGCCCAGTCACTCCTTTGTTCTGCATTTAGCAGCTATTTATTGAGTACCTACTCTGTCAGGCACTGTGATGGGCATGGGGCAAAGCAGGAACCTAGAGATGAGGTTCCCTGATCTCATGGGACCTAGATTCTAGAGAAGGGAGACAAACAGCACACATACACACCCCACACATGCACATGTGCACACATGAGTAAGATTGTTTCAGAGATGGAGAAGTACTGTGAGACCTCCAGAAGACGTGGCAGTGAGGGATGATGGGGTGAAGTCAGCTGAGCATTCAGAGGCTAGACTGAGAATGCCTGAAAAGAACCAGCCACGGGAAGAGCTTCGGGAAGCAAAGACAGAGGCCCTGAGTTGGGAGCAGACTTGTTTTTTTTTTTGAGACGGAGTTTCACTCTTGTTACCCAAGCTGGAGTGCAATGGCGTGATCTCGGCTCACCGCAACCTCCGCCTCCTGGGTTCAGGCAATTCTCCTGCCTCAGCCTTCTGAGTAGCTGGGATTACAGGCATGCACCACCATGCCCAGCTAATTTTTTGTAGTTTTAGTAGAGACGGGGTTTCACATGTTGACTAGGGTGGTCTCGATCTCTTGACTTCGTGATCCACCCACCTCGGCCTCCCAAAGTGCTGGGATTACAGGCTTGAGCCACTGCGCCCCGCGGGAGCAGGCTTATTTTATTGGAAGGACCAGAAAACTGGCAAGTGTGACCCAGACCAAGTGTGAGGAGGCAAGGCTGGGGACAGGCAGGGGCTGGACCACCCAGAGCCTTGTGGGCCCCATGTAGGATTTGGGATTTTATTCTCAGAGCAACTGGAAGCTGTTGGACGGTTTGATGAAGGGGAGTGACAGGATCCTATGTACCTATTTGAGAATTTAAGAGGTTACTCAGGTGTGCTGTGGAGAATGGATTGGAAGGACAAGAGGGACAGGAGGGGCATGGTGGGCCAGAGCAGGGTGGTGGCAATGAGGGAGTGGGGCTCAGACGCGGGATGTGTGTGGAAGAATGGGATGATGGTGTGGATGTCAGGGCGAGGGAGAACACAAATCCATGATGACCCCTAGCTTTGTGGCCTGAACTGGGTGGATGAGGGGGTTATTGATTGGGGCAGACGGGGCTTGTGAGGAAGATCAGAGTCTGGTTCTTGATGTGAGATGCGCTTCAGACATCTCTTCAGTCAGGTCCTACTAGGATACCGAAACACTGGGAGTATTTCAACAGCAGAAAGTGAGTGGGGTATTGGTAGCGCTGGCGAGGGAAGCAGCTGGGAAGAGACAGATGGCACCATGAGACAGCTTGGAGGTGAGCAGGGTCAAAGCTCAATGGTGGTGGTATTACTTGACCAGGGACCAGGGTTACCCAGCGAAGCTAGAACAGAGGCCTGTTAAGAGAGGGCCTCAGAGGGGACAAAACCTCTGCCTGAGATGCCACTCCAGTTGGGCATGGGGGACACTGAGGTTGGGGATGGAAATGCCAGAACTCAACACACAGCCCTGTTCCAGACAGTGCTGTCTGGAAGATTTCTGGGCTCTCCCGAGGGGCTGCCCCACAACCAAGCCACCTCCTTGGACTCCTGTCCTTTATCTCTGGAGGACCTCCCTCCCTTCGATATGAGCTGTCTTGAAC
This sequence comes from Callimico goeldii, assembly GCA_963573925.1. NCBI lineage: Eukaryota > Metazoa > Chordata > Mammalia > Primates > Cebidae > Callimico > Callimico goeldii. Next base: position 6,570 of record CAUYOR010011844.1, read on the forward strand.
TTGGGACTCGCCTTTCTCGAGACGTCCATCACCAGCTCCTGGAGGAACTGGACGCTGCATCTTCCCCTCATATGGAGCCTCAGTGTGAGAGGCCCTGCTGATGCGTGCATGTCAGAGGCAGCAGGGGCCACATCCGAAGAAGAGGGGAGCAAATTAACAAAAAGTGTGGGGAAGACCTAGGTGTCTGAGCACATCTGCACATGTCGCAGGAGGGATGGGTCTCGGCCCTGACCCAGCCCCGAATGCTGGATAACTGGGATAATTGCCCTTGTGATGGGGCCACCTCCAAGCTGGGGTGGCTTTGTTCCTGGGTAAAGGGTCTGCCATGACCGAGTGCAGTAAATACCAATAAACAGCTCTTGTTTCCCAGAGGGATGTGCTGAGGGGAGACGTGGGCAGTGAGGCCTTTGACCCTCACCTATAGATCTGCAGTGTGACCCGTTTGGCTCAGGAGGGAAAACAGGCTGCCTTGGTCCCAGCTACGGCTTTGTTTTTTTGTTTTGTTTTTTGCTTTCTGGGGGGGACAATCTCACTCTGTTACCCAGGCTAGAGGGCAGTGGCACCTTCATATCCTGGGTTCAAGTGATTCTCATGCCTCAGCCTCCCAAGTAGCTGGGATTACAGGCACTCTTCCCCCACGCCCAGCTAATTTGTTAATATCTTTAGAGGAGACAGGGTTTTAACATGTTGGCCAGGCTGGTCTCAAACTTGTGACCTGAAGTGAGCCGCCTGCCTTGGCTCCAAAAGTGCTGGAATTATAGGCGTGAGCCACTGTGCCCTGCTAATTTTTGTATTTTTAGTAGAGACAGGGTTTCACCATGTTGGTCAGGCTGATCTTGAACTCTTGACCTCATTATCCACCTGCCTCAGCCTCCCAAAGTGCTGGGATTACAGGTGCGAGCCATTGTCCCCGGCCCATGGTATTTCCATACTTTGTGGCAATTTAAGGGATTTTCAGGGCTTACTTGGACCTCATGTGAGTTTTGCCTTTATGAGCTGACAGTAGCATCCACCCTCCAGGATGTGACTGTGAACTTGCACTTATATGAACTGAGCAGCGCGTCCTGGACTGTTTGGTTAACATGTTACTGCTGTGGTTTCATTTGGCCTTTCCAACAACCATATGAGGTAGGTACCCTGTAATCCCCATTTGCAGATGAGAAAACAGGTCATAGACATGGGTTTGTTGTTGCATGACAGCTGTCAGTTGACTCTCAGACACATGTGCCTGACCAGCATGCTCTTCTGCCTCCTGAGGAAGGACCCCTTAACTTAGGTTGATGGAGCTGAAAGCTGTCCCAGCACAGAGCAGGCACTGGGGCAGGGCCCAAAAGAGTTGATTTCTCGGCTGGGTGAGGTGGCTCATGCCTATTATCCTAGCACTTTGGGAGGCCGAGGCAGGTGGATCACCTGAGGTCAGGAGTTCAAGACCAGCCTGGCCAACATGTCGAAACCCTGTCTCTACTAAAAGACAATTATCTGGGCATGATGGCATGTGCCTATAGTCCCTGCCACTTGGGAGACTGAGGCAGGAGAATCCTTGAACCTGGGAGGTAGAGATTGCAGTGAGCTGAGATCATGCTACTGCACTCCAGCCTGGGCAGCAAGCGCGAGACTGTCTCAAAAAAAAAAAAAAAAAAAAAACACAATTTCTGCTGGGGATAAGGCAGAATTTACCAATTAGAGAGCTAAGGAGCGTAAGGAGCGCTAGATGTGCTGCCCTTAGAGGGAGTCCCGAGGCTGTGGAGTTTCTACTGCATGAACAGAAAGGAGCTAAGGTTCTTCAGGACTCCTCTGTTATGCACAGACTGCTCAGGTGAGGTCTCTCCTAATAGTCATGCTGTGACTTCGCCCTCCTAAGCAGACAACCTGCATCATGACTGGGCCTTTTCCCTGGGATGCATAGCCACGCTCCCTCCGACTCTGACAAATGGCCCCATGGTACGTGTTCCTCCCTCCACGTCAGCCCTCAGCCATTGCTTCTCCCTGCACACACCTGAGTGCAATAGCGCTGAGGTGGGGGAGAGTCAGGGCATGGAAGGCTGGATGCCTGGGTTCTAGTCCATGTGTGGCTCCCAACCCTCTGGGGACTTCGGGGATAGAGGAGATATTTTAGTGAGGGCCTACAGCCCTCCAGGCACTGTGCTGGGTGCTTGGTGTGAGTCTTGATCTTCCCAACATCATAGCTGGGAGGTGCCAGTTTGGTTTTCCATTTTGCCCATTTGAAAGCTCTGTTGCCTAAGAACTCAGGGCTAATTGAGACGAGCCAGACTGACACAAGCCTGTCTCTGTTGCCCCACACATTACCTTCGAAGTGGCTTCCCTTTCCTAAGCCAATGTCTTCTGATTACAATGGGCCCTGCATTGTGCAGAGAGCTGGGGACACAGCAGTGAACAAGGTCTCTGCCCTCATGGAGCTGATAAGCCAGCATACTGTCCAATAATAAGTAAATGATGCAACATGCTGGAAATTGAGCAGAAAAGGCAGTGAACGAGCAGGGGGTTGGCACTTGCTTTTTTTTTTTTTAATTTGTTTTTTTGAGACATAGTTCCACTCTTGTTGCGCAGGCTTGAGTGCAGTGACGCGGTCTCAGCTCACCTCCTGGGTTCAAACAATTCTGCCTCAGCATCCCAAGTAGCTGGGATTACAGGCACCTGCCACCACACTTGGCTAATTTTTGTATTTTTAGTAGAGACTGGGTTTCATTATGTTGGCCAGGCTGGTTGCGAACTTCTGACCTCAGGTGATCCACCCACCTTGGCCTCCCAAAGTGCTGGAATTACAGGTGTGAGCCCGGCCTGGCACTTGCTATTTAACATAAGGTGGGATGGGAAGGGCTCTCTCTTAAGATGACACATGAACAGAAATGAGGGAGTGAGCCAGAGGGAAATCTGAGGGAAGAGCATTCCAGGCCAAGGGAACAGCCAGCGCAAAGGCCCTGATGTTGGAGTGTGCCTGACATTTCAGAGAAACAAGACTCATGTGGTTGGAGCAGAGAGGGAATAAGGGGAGATAGAGAGACAAGGTCACAGAGGGAACAAGAGCCACATCCTGCTGTCCCTGCACCATGCGAGGCCTCAAGCTTCCACTCGTTCAGGGCTGGTGCCATGGGAAGATTCTGAGCCTGGAAAGAATGGGCTCTGACAGGTGTGTATAGGATTCCTCTGGGAGGAGGAGGCTAAAGGGGTAGGAGAGGGTAGGAAGGCCCGTCAGGAGGCCCCTGTGTCCACGTTGAAGAGGAGAGTGGCCGGAACAAGGTTGGGATAGCAGAGCGAGGAGAAGTGGTGAATTCTGGATATATTCTGAAAGTGGAACCAGCAGAATTTGTTGACGAATTGGACACTGGGTGAGAGAGAAAGTGGCTGAACAATGTAACAGAGTTTGCTGTTTCCTGGAATGGCAAAGAGTAGGCAGAGTCGGTTTGGGGGTTGGGGTAGATCAGCAGTTATGTTTTGTACATGTCAAATTTGAGATGGCTCTTTTGTTGTTGTTTGTTGTTTTTTTATTTTCATTTTTTGAGATGGCTCTTAAGATATCCTGAGGACTTAAAAAAAAAAAAAAAAAAAAAAAGCCAGGCACGGTGGCTCACGCCTGTAATCCCAGCACTTTGGGAGGCTGAGGCGGGTGGATCACGAGGTCAGGAGATCGAGACCATCTTGGTCAGGCTGGTCTCAAACTCCTGGCCTCAAGCAATCCACGTATCGACCTACCAAAGTGCTGGGATTACAGGGGCGAGCCACCACATCTGGTCAAAATCATTGTTAATACTATAATATGTATAATGTAACTATT
>CAUYOR010011846.1:0-14371 GCA_963573925.1 Callimico goeldii
ATACACCATGGAATATTATGCAGCAATCAAAAATGATGAGTTCGTGTCTTTTGTAGGGACATGGATGAACCTGGAAACCATCATTCTCAGCAAACTGATGTAAAAACAGAAAATCAAACACTGCATGTTCTCAAGAACAGAAAATCAAACACCACATGTTCTCACTCATAGGTGGGTGTTGAACAATGAGAACACATGGACACAGGGATAGGAGCATCAAACACTGGGGTCTGTTGGGGGGAATTAGGGGAGGGACAGTGGGGGGGTGGGGAGTTGGGGAGAGATAGCATGGGGAGAAATGCCAGATATAGGTGAAGGGGAGGAAGGCAGCAAATCATGCTGCCATGTGTGTACCTATGCAATTATCTTGCATGTTCTTCACATGTACCCCAAAACCTAAAACGCAATTTAAAAAAAGAATGTATATTCTGCAGTTGTTGGGTAGAATGTTCTGTAAATATCTGTTAAGTCCATTTGTTCTAGGGTATAGTTTGAGTCCACTGTTTCTTCATTGACTTTCTGTCTTGATGACCTGTCTAGTACTGTCATTTGAGTATTGAAGGCCCCGACTATTATTGTGTTGCCATCTATCTAATTTCCTAGGTCTAGCAATAATTGTTTTATAAATTTGGGAGTACCAGTGTTAGGTGAAAATATATTTAGGATTGTGATATTTTTCTGTTGGACTAGTCCTTTTATCATTATATAATGTTGCTCTGTGTCTTCTTTAACAGTTGTTTCTTTAAAGTCTGTTTTGTCAGATATAAGAATAGCTACTTCTGCTCACTTTTGGTGTCCATTTGCATGAAATCTATTTTTCCACCCCTTTACCTTAAGTTTGTGTGAGTCCTTATGTGTTAGGTGAGTCCTTATGTGTTAGGTGAGTCTCTTGAGCATGGCAGATACTTGGTTGGTGAATTCTTACCCATTCTGCCATTCTGTATCTTTCAAGTGGAACACTTAGGCGTTTTACATTCAATGTTAGTATTGGGATGTGAGGCATTGTTCTATTTATCATGTGAGTTGTTGCCCAAATAACTTTTTCTTCCATTATTTTATTGTTTTATAGGCCCAGTGAGATTTATATTTTATTGTTTTATAGGCCCGGTGAGAATATACTTTCATGTATTTCAGGGTTTTGTTTTGAGATTTAGGACTCCTTTTAGCAGTTTTCATAACGCTGACTTCGTAGTGGTAAGTTCTCTCAGATTTGTCTGAAAAAGACTTTATCTCTCCTTCATTTATGAAGCTTAGTTTTGCTGGATACAAAATTTTTGGCTTATAATTATTTTATTTAAGGAGGCTAAAGATATGATCCCAATGTCTCTGACTTGCAGGGTTTCTGCTGAGAAACCTGCTGTTAATCTGATACATTACCTGATCCTTTTGCCTCCCTGCTCAAAAGATTATTTCCTTTGTCTTGACTTTAGATAGCCCAATCACTATGTGCCTAGGTGATAATCTTTCTGGAATGAATTTCCCGGGTGTTCTTTGAGCTTCTTGTATTTGGATGTCTAAATCTCTAGCAAGACTGAGAAATTTTTCTTCAGTTATTCCCTCAAATAAGTTTTCCAAACTTTTAGATTTCTCTTCTTCCTCACGAATACCAATTATTCTTATCTTTGGTCATTTAATATAATATCAAATTTCTTTGAGGCTTTGCTCATTTTTTAAAATTCTTTTTTCTTTGTTTTTCTTGGATTGTGTTAATTCAAAAGCTTTGTCTTTGAGCTTTGAAGTTCTTTCTTCTACTTGTCCAATTCTATTGCTAAAACTTTCCAGTGTATTTTGCATTTCTCTAAGTGTGTCTTTCATTTCAAGAGGCAGTGATTTTTTTTTATGATATTTACTTCTTTGTAGACTTTTTCATTTATATCCTGTATTTTTAAAAATTACTCTAAGTTGATTTTCTTCTTTCTCTGGTGCCTCCTTGAGTAACTAATAACCTTCTGAATTCTTTTTCTGGCAAATCAGTGATTTCCTCTTGGTTTGGATCCATTGCTGGAGAGCTAGTGTGATCTTTTGAGTGTGTTATCGAATCTTGTTTCATCGTATTACTAGAATTATTTTTCTGGTTGCTTCTCATTTAGGTACACTGTTTCAGTGGAAAGATCTGGAACCCAAATACTGTTGTTCAGATTATTTTGCCCCATGGCATGATCCGTTTATGTGGTGCTCTCCCCCTTCATCTGGGGATGGAGCTTCCCAAGACCCAGACTGCAGTGAGTGTTGTTGACCTTCTGGGTCTAGTCCCCTAGTGGGGCTGCTGGCCTCCAGCCTAGTGCTGGAGTTTGTCTGCAAAGAATCCTGTGATGTGATCCATCTTCAGGCTTCTGGCCATGGATACCAGCACTTGTTCTGGTAGAGGTGGCAGGAAAGTGAAGTGGACACTGTCAGAGTCCTTGGTTTAGTTTTGTTCAGTGTGCTGTTTTTCTCAAATGCTTATTATGCTAGCAGCTACGTTGTCATATGGACAGACTCAGGACCTCTGGTTAGCCAGGGTGTTGCAGGTGTTATTTTCTCCTTCTTTGCAGCAGGGTTGTTCTGTTATGAGTTGCTGTAATGGCTTGAGTTGCTTGGCCTCCAGCCAGGAGGGGTTGCTTTTGAGAGATCACCAGCTGCAGTAATAGAAGGGGAATATCTTATTTTTTTCTTGTCTGTTTGTTCCAGCTAGGATTTCCAGTAATATTTTGAAAAACAGTGGTGAAAGTGGGCATTTGTCTTGTTCCACATCTTAGAGGAAAGGCTTTCAGTTTTTTCCCATTCAATCTGGTGCTACCTATGGGTCTGTCATATACGGCTTTTATTGTGTTTAGGTATGTTCCTTCTATACTGGTTTTTTTTTTTTTTTTGACAGTTTTTATCATGAAGAGATGTTGAATTTTATAAAAAACTTTTTCAACATTAATTGAATTACTAATATGGTTTTGGCCTTCATTCTGTTAATATGATATATGACATTGATTGATTTGCATATATTGAGCCATCCGTTCATCCCTGTGATAAATTCCACTTGGTAATGATGAACAATCTTTTTAATGTGTTGCTGAATTTGGTTTGCTAGTATTTTGTTGAGGGTTTTTGAATCAATATTCATCAGAGATATTGGCCTGTAGTTTCCTTTTTGTGATGTGTCTTTTTGTGGTTTGGGTATCAGGGTAATACTGGCATCATAGAATAAGTTGGAAATACTCCTGCCTCCTCTATTATTCAGAATAGCTTGAGTAGGATTAGAATTCGTTCCTTTTCTTTTTCTTTTTTTTTTTTGAGACAGAGTCTCACTCTGTCACCAGGCTGGATTGCAGTAGCGCAATCTTGACTCACTGCAACCTCTGCCTCCCAGGTACAAATGATTCTCCTGCCTCAGTCTCCCAAGTAGCTAGGATTACAGGTGTGTGCCACCATGCCCAGCTAATTTTTTGTATTTTTAGTAGGGACGGGGTTTCACCACGTTGGCCAGGATGGTCTTTATCTCTTAACCATGTGATTCGCCCACCTCGGCCTCCCAAAGTCCTGGGATTACAGGCATGAGCCACCACGCCTGGCCAAATTAGTTCTTCTTTAAATGTTCAGTGTAAAATTCAGCAGAGAAGCCATCAGGTATTGGGCTTTCCTTTACTGGAAGAGTTTATTATGGCTTTAGTCTCATTACCTATCATTGATCTACTCAGGTTTTAGATTTCTTCATGGTTCAATCTGGGTAGATTGTAAATGTCTAGAAATTTATCTATTTACTCTAGTTTTCCCAATTTATTCACATATATGTATTTATAATACCCTATAAGCAAGTATATGATTATTAGAGTTTCTGCAGTATCCATTATAATGCCTCCTTTTTTATTTTTTATTTTATGTACTTGGATCTTCTCTCTTTTTCTTAGTCTGGCTAAAGTTTTGTCCATTTCGTGTATCTTTTTTAAAAAACTAACTTTTCATTTTCATTGATGTTCTGTATATTTTATTTCAGTTTCACTTAATTCTACTTTGATGTTTATTATTTCTCTTTTCCTACTGATTTTGGGTTTGGTTTTCTCTTTCTTTTCTAGTTCTTTAAGATGCATTATTAGGTTGCTTATTTAAAGTTTTTCTACTTTTTGGATGTAGTCTATTGCTATAAACTTTTCTCTTTTTATTTTATTTTTTGTGACAGGGTCTCACCCTGTCACCCAGGCTGGAGGGTAGTGGCCTGATCAAGGCTCACTGCAACCTCAACCTCCCAGGCTTAAGTCATCCTCCCACCTCAGCTTCCCAAGAAGCTGGGAGTACAGGCATGTGTCACCATGCCTGGCTAATTTTTTTTGTTTTTTATAGAGATGGGGTTTTGCCATTTTCCCAGGCTGGTCTTGAACTCCGAGCTCAAGCAACCCACCCACCTCAGCCTCCCGGAGCACTAGAATTACAAAACTTTACCCTCAATACTGCTTTTGCTATATCTCATAGGTTTTGGTATGTTATGTTTTCATTTTCACTGGCTTCAAGAAATGTTTTAATTTCCTTCTTTATTTCTTCATTGACCCATTGGTCCTTTGGGAGCATATTATTTAATTTTCATGTGTTTGTGTATTTTAAAAGTTGCTTTTCTTATTGATTTCTAGTTTTATTCATTGTAATCAGTGAAGATACTTAATATGATTTCTGTTTTGTTGAACATTCTAAGACTTTTGTTTTGTGACTTAACATAGGGTCTATCCTTGAGAATGATCCATGTGCTAAAGAAAGAATGAGTATTTTCCAGCCATTGGATTAAATCTTTGTAAATATCTATTGGGTCCATCTGGTCTATAGTACAGACTAAGTCTGATGTTTCTTTGTTGAATTTCTGTCTGGATGATCTTGTCCCATGCTGAAAGTAGGATGTTGAAGTCTCCGGCTCTTGTTGTTTAGGGATCTAGCTCTCTCTTCAGTTCTAATGATAATTTGCTTTATATATCTAGGTGCTCCAATGTTAGGGGCATATATATGTACAGTTGTTTTATCCTCTTGCTGAATTGACCCATTTATCATTATATAATGACATTCCTTGTCTCTTTTTATAGTTTTTGTCTTGAAATCTATTTTTTCTGATATAAATATAACTACTCCTATTTTGTTTTGGTTTCTATTGGCATGGAATATATTTTTCCATCTCTTTATTTTTAGTCTATATGTGTCTCTATAGGTGGAGTATGTTGCTTGTAGGCAACAGATCATTGGTCTTGTTGGTTTTTTGTTGTTGTTTCGTGGGTTTTTTAAAATCCATTCAGCTGCTCTACTCTATGTCTTTTGGTTGGAGAGTTTAGTCCATTTACATTCAATGGACTTAATTTCAATTATTGAAAATTAAAGACTTGCCTCTGTCATTTTGTTACTTGTTTTTTGGTTGTTTCATGTCGCTTCCCTCCCTCCCTCCTTTCCTTTTTTTTCTTCCGTCCTTCCTTTTTTTTCTTCCTTCCTTCCTTCCTTCCTTTCTTCCTTCCTTCCTTCCTTCCATCTTCCTTTTTGTTAAGGTAATTTTCTCTGATGAGAAAATTATTTTTAACTTATTGTTTTTCATTTTTGTGTATCTGTTGTAGGTTTTTTGATTTGAGGTTATGATAAAGCTTGCAAATAACATCTTATAACATATTATTTTAAACTGATGACAGCACTGATTGTAAAAACAAACAAGCAAATAGAAGACTAATAAAAACTCTATGCTTTAAATTCATCCCTCTCTTCTTTTTAACTTTTGTTACTTCTATTTATATCTTATTATACTATCTATGTCTTGAAACATTATTATAGTTATTATTTTGCTAGGTTTATCTTTTAGTCTGTCTTCTCAAGATGTAAGTAGTTTACACACAGCAATTACAGTGTTATGCTATTCTGGTTTTTTATCTACTTACTATTATCAGTGAGTTTTGTACATTCAGATAATTACTTAATGCTTGTTAACATCCTTTTCTTTCAGACTGAAGAACTCTCTTGAGCATCACTTACAGAACAGGTCTAGTGTTGATAAAATCCCTCGGCTTTTCTTTGTCTGGTGAAGTTTTTATTTCTCCTTCATGTTTGAAGAATATTTTCATGTATATACTATTCTATGGTAAAAGCTTTTTCTTCAGCATTTTAAATATGTCATACTACTCTTTCCTGACCTGTAAGTTTTCCGCTAAAAACCCTGCTTTATTTATTCAGATGTATTAGAGCTCCTTTGTGTGTTATTTCTTTCTTTTCTCTTGCTGCTTTTAGAATCTTTGTTTTAATCCTTGACTTTGGACATTTAATTATGAAATGCCTTGAGACAGTCATATTTGGGTTAAATCTACTTGGTGCTCTGTAACCTTCTTGTACTTGAATATTGATATATTTCTCTAGGCTTGGAAAGTTCTCTGTTATTATTCCTTTGAATAAACTTTCTACCCCAATCTATCTCTACCTCCTCTTTAAGGCCAATAATTCTTAAATTTGCCCATTTGAGGCTGTTTTCTAGCTCCTGTAGGTGTACTCCATTATTTTTTTTTCTTTTGCCTCCTCTGACTATATATTTTCAAAAAATCTGTCTTCAGGCTTACTAATTCCTTCCTCTGCTTGATCAATTCTGCTGTTGAGACTGATGCATTCTTCTATGTCAATTAAATTTTCAACTCCAGGATTTTTACTTGATTTTTAAAAATTGTTTTAGTATCTTTGTTAAATTTACCTGCTAGGATTCTGAATTCTTTCTCTATGTTAACTTAAATTTCATTGAGCTTCCTCAAAACAACTATTTTCAATTCTATTTGAAAGATCACTAGCTCCGTCACTCTGGAATTTGTCACTGGTTTCTTTTTTAGTTTTGTGAGGTCGTGTTTTCCCGGATGGTCTTGATGTTTGTAGAAATTTGTTAATGTCTGGACATTGAAGAGTTAAGTATTTACCGCAGACTTCACAGCATGGGTTTATTTGTACCTCTTCTTCTTGGGAAAGTTTTGCAAGTATTCAAAGGGAATTGAGTATTGTGATCTAAGTCTTTGATCACCTCATCCATTTTTGCATTATGGGGATCCTAAACCCAGTAACTTTGTGACTCTTAGACTCATCGAGGTACCATCTTGGTGGTCTTAGATAAGATCCCAAAGAATTCCTTGGATTACCAGGCAGAGACTTCTTCTCTTCCCTTACTTTGTCCCAAACAGAGAGTCTCTTTCTCCATGCAGAGCTGCCCGGAGCTGGGGGAGGGCTGACACAAGTACTCCTGTGGTCATCCCCACTGGAATTGCACTGGGTGAGACCTGAAGCCAGCATAGCACTGGATCTTGCCCAAGGCCTATAGCAAACACTACCTGGCTACTACCAATGTCACTCAAGGTGCAAGGGCTCTGTAATCACCAGGCGGTGAATCCAGCCAGGCTTGTGTCCTTCCCTTCAGGACAGCAAGCTTTACTCTGGTCCAGAAATGTCATCTGGGAGCCAGGGCCTAAAGTCAGGAACCTTAGCAATCTACTTGGTGCTCTGCTACACTGTGGCTTACCTGTCATCCGAGCTGCAAGACAACATTGTTCTCACTTTTGCTGCTTCTTTCCTCAAGTATAAGGAGTCTCTCCCTGTGGCCCCCACTGCCCCAGGCCCATGAGGAGTACTGCCTAGCTACCACCGATGTTCACTCAAGACTCATGGGCTCTTTGATCAGCTTGTGTTAAATGTTCCCAGGCCTGGGGCTCTCCCTTAGGAGAATAGGCTCCCGTTTGACCCAGAGTAGATCCTTAAATGCCATCCAGGGACCAAGGATGGGAACTGGGGACCTCAAGAGCCCACTTGGTGCCCCATCCCACTGTGACTGAGCTGGTACCTAAGCTGCAAGACAACGTTTTCTTTACTCTTGCCTCTTCTTTCTGCAAGGGACAGAGTCTCTCCCCATGGCCAGTATAGCTGAGAATGTGCTGGGTCACCTATGGAGCTAGCATGGCACTGAGTCTCACCCAAGTCCCATGGAGAATACTGCTGCCTGGCTACCACTGGCATTTATTCAAGGCCTGAGGGCTCTTTAGTCAGTGGGTGATAAGTCCTGCCAGAACTTGGTTCTTCCCTTCAAGGCAGCAGGTTTCCTCTGACCCTGGGGTGTCTAGAAATGTCATCCAGAAGATAGGGCCTGGAATGGGAGCCTCGGGACTCTGCCTGGTACCATATTCTACTGTGGATGAGCTGGAATCCAAGTTATAAGAGAATCCGTCTTTAGTGTTCCCTCTATTCCTGGGGCTGTGAGCTACGCTGCCTGGGTTTGGAGGAGGAGTGACAGAAGCATCCTTTGGCCACCCCAGGTGTTGTCTTACTAGGCTGAGTACACCCCAAGTCCACTGTCTCCAAGTCCAGCACAGCACCAAGACTTGCCTAGAAATTGCAGTCCACGTGGCCTAGATCACATTTCAAGTTTATTTAGAATCCCAGAGCACTTTAGCCCATACTGGTGGGACTAGCTGGAACTCAGATTTCAACTGGCTGGGCTGTTCTAAATATTCCTTTGGTGGCTGCCGACCAAATTCTGCCCTGTACTGCTTTCCACTCTGACAGGCAGCATGGAGTTCCAATGCAAAGTCCCACAGTCACTCCACCCTCCCTGCCCCACATGCACAGATTCTCTCTCTGCACCACATGGTGCTGCCCAGGGATAGGGGAAGTCTTGACAACTCAAGACTGTCTTTCCTACTCATTTTACTGCCTCTTTCCTGACATGATGTTAAAACCAGGTACTATGATTACTCACTCGATTTTTGGTTCTTAAGGAAAGTGATATTTTGTGTGGATAGTTCAATTTGGTATTCTTGCAAAGAGGACTATTGCTGGAGCATTCTACTCAGGCATCTTGCTCCACCTCCTCCTCAGAACATTTTTATTATTGTATTTATGGAATAAATTGTATATATAAATAGTAGGAAAAAAATCAGTGTACCTTCTCAACCAACTGAAGCTATTGAAATACCCCGTGTGCCTCTCGATGATCCCAGGGGTGATTACTAGCAGTAATCTTGTGTTAATAATTCTCTGGGCTTTCTTAATTATTTCATCCTTATATGAATGCATCCCTTAAGAATCTAGTGCTTTGGTTTGCATAATTTGCATATTTACATAGAACATCATCCAGAAAATACTTTTTTGTGCCTTGTTTTTTTACTCAACATATATTGTTGAGAGTTGTCATGTTGAAATGTGTAACTATTGCTCATTGGTTTCTCTGATCTGTAGTACTCCTGTAGATGAATGCATCCCAGTTTATTTATCCATTCCCATTTCCAAAAGTATCTGAGCTCTTTCCAGTTGTCTTGCTCTAGAAACTGCTGCTATGCCCATCCGTGTGCAACATGCAAGAAATTATGTGCTGATGCCAGTATGTTCTGTCTGAGCTTTGCAACGAGGAAGGCTCCTGCCATGTGCCACTATTGAACACCTGAAACGTGGCTACTGCTACTGAGGAAATTAACGTTGGGTTTTAATTGGTTTGAATTTAAATAGCACAGCTCTGGAATATACACACTCAGGAGTATCAGTGTGGGGTCACAGGTCACACACAGCTTCATCTCTGCTTGGTAGTGCCAAGTCGTTTTCCAAAGCAGTGGTAGCTGGTTCTAGCCTCCCCAGTAGGTGTGGAAAGTCATACTACTCATCAGCATTTGGTGTCGTCATTGTCAGACATTTTACATTTTTGTCAGTCTGATGTTAAATGGTATATCCTTTAAGGTTTTAACTTGTATAAGCCTGAATTACTAAGAATAATGAGCACTTTTTCATAAGCTTCTTTGCCATTTGTATTCCTCTTCTGTGTCAGACATTTTACATTTTTGTAAGTCTGATAGATGTGAGTGCAGTGGCATGATCTCGGCTCACTGCAACCTCCACCTCCTGGCTTCAAGTGATTCTCCTGCCTCAGCCTCCCAAGTGGCTGAGACTACAGGTGTGTAACACCATGCCCGGCTAATTTTTGTAATTTTGGTAGAGACAGAGTTTCACCATGTTGGCCAGGCTGCTCTTGAACTTCTGACCTCAGGGAATTAGCCCACCTCAGCCTCCTAAAGTTCTGGGATTACAGGCGTGAGCCACTGTGCCCAGTCTGAGCACTTGTTCATCTGCATATTTGCCATTTGTATTCCCCTCTGTGAAGCACCTGCTTGGCTGTTCTTCCCTTTTTCCGGTAGGCTTTTTCTTAGTGACTCCTAAGGGTTTTTGTTGAATGTCGTATTTGAATTTGGAATACTAATTATTTGTTATTCATGAATCACAATAGCTCCTCTCCTTTTGTACTCTCTGTACAGTGTCTTTTGATGAAAAGATATTCTTAGTCTTTAAGTAACCAGATTTGTCAGGTTGCTCATTCATCAGCTAAGCTTTAAGAATGTAAAAGTATTTTCACAGAAAATCTTGAATCAATGGAAAAAATAAGGCCCAAACGGTGGGGCACTTCCCAGGGTTGTGTGATGGGTGAGTGCTTGGTGGAGCCAGATCTCGAGTCGAGGTCTGTTGGAAGGCAGGCTCCTTCTCACTACAGACATGCTGAGTAAAGCTCCTGGCCGTAAGGCACTGCATAGACCCTCCTACCCCAGAATCAGCTGAGGAATGGTCCAGTAACTTACTCTTCAGCAGCTGGGCAGAAAGCGGCTTGCTCAGTCACTTTAAAGTAGAAGAAAAGACAGGAAGAAAGTGACACACACATCCTGAATCTGCACAAGGGAGGCAGGTACAGAAGTGAGATAACAGCCTCCAGATCAGCCCCACCTGTGTTCAAATCCAGACACAGCCCTTACCAGCTGGTAACCTCAGGTAACTTTCCCTTTCTCGTCTATTTTCTCACATGGAAGAGAATGGTATAGAGACCTGCCTCCCAGGTGCTATGGGGGACACTACAGGATCCTTCCTCCTCCACGCTTGACACACACACATAGTGAGGAAGTCAGTGGATCGCGGGGTAAGTGCGAGCTGCTAGCCAGGTTCGCTTTGGTGAGTCCTGACTCTCCTGTTCTTCCCTCACTTGCCTTGACGTGTGCCAGAACCTCTCTGATGCTCAACCTCATCTTGTTTTAGATGAACATATAAATAGTGCTATTGCGTGTGGACTGTAGGCATCAAAGGATATAATGTCTGTCATACGGCTGGTACATAAGAGGTGCTTAAAGATGCATTTCTCTTCTCAGCTTAAGTTCAGTCACACACTTGGAGTAACACCAGGTTGTCGTGTGATCCCTGGAATGAAATTATTTCTAGCAGATACCAATAAACGTCCTGGGTGAATTCCAGATCCTAGCCAGGAAGGCTTGGGGACAACCCCAAAGCCATTTTGCTCCTCCCATCCATATTATCCCGTCAGTCTTTGTCCAGCTCTGGCCCTGACTTTTTGTTTAAACCTCATTTATTTGAGTAGACAGGATTTGGGGTTTTTTTTCCCCATTGACTCTGTGGCCAGGACTCTCCTGACTTTCTCTCTTGTCCTTACTTTCTCAATAGTGACCATAACATGACAAACACAGGCTCTGGGGTCAGTTTGCCAGATATACGACTTCGCTTTGCCTCACAGCCCAGAAAAACTGGACCAATAACTTTGCCCCTCTCGGTGTCTTCCTCTGTAATAGCAGGTACGCCTTAGAGTTAGTGTGAACGTTAAATTAGTCAATAACAGGCAGCACTGTTAGTGATCCACAAGCAGATCCTGCTCTTATCATTAGCCTCGTATCCTCTTCTCTCCAACCCAACGCCTGTTCCAACAAGAGACCGTGTGGCTCAGGGGAGTTTTACTCCCAGCTCTGCCACTTCCTAGTAGCGTGACCTCACTCCATTTTGATCTTCTGTTCTATAAAGAGGAATCGAATAGACTTGTTTCTCAGAGGCAACAAATAAGCCTGCACATGGAAGATCCAGCTCCAAAACTGAGCAGAGTAAATCTTCATTTTGTTAAGTTCCTTCCTTTCTCTCCCTCCTTAAGCCAGACTCGTAACACCTTCCTACCAACGCCCCTTATTACGAGCCATTGTCTGCAGAGCCAGGGGTTAGGACTGTGGCTCATAATTTTGTGTGCAAGGTAGGGGAGGCAGTGAACATGTGTATTAGGGTTCTCTAGAGGGACAAGACTAATAGGATACATGCATATATGAAGGGCAGTTTATTAAAAATTGGCTCACATGATCACAAGCTGAAGTCCCACAATAGGCTATATGCAAGCTGAGAAGCACGGAAGCCAGTCTGAGTCCCAAAACCTCAAAAGTAGGGAAACCAGCAGTGCAGCCTCAGTCTGTGGCCAAAGGCCCGAGAGCCCCTGGCAAACCACTGGTGTAGATTCAAGAGTCCAAATGCTAAAGAACATGGAGTCCAATGTTTGAGGGCAGGAAGCATCCAGCATGGGAGGAAGATGGAGGCCGGAAGACTCGGCCAGAAGTCCTTACACGTTCCTCTGCCCTTTTATTCTAGCAGTGCTGGCAGCTGGTTGGATGGTTCTGGCAGCTGACTGAGGTGGGTGTGCCTCTCCTAGCACTGATTCCTTTGGCAACACCCTTGCAGACACACCCAGGAACAATCCTTTGCATCCTTCAATCCAATCAAGTTGACTCTCAATATTAACCATCACAGCATGCATCTGCTGAAGGCTCCAGGCCCCACAAAAAGGCAGTAACTTCTGAGGGACAGGGACTCTCTGAGTCCTTTTGTGCTGCTATAAGAAAATACCACAAACTGGGTACTTTATAGAAACAGAATTTATTTTCTCACAGTTCTGGAGGCTGGGCAGTCTCAGGCACTGGCAGATTCACTGTCTGGTGAGGGCTGCTCTCTGCTTCTGAAAAGGCATCTTGTCGCTGCATCCTCAGATGCAAGAAGGGCAAAAAGGGCCTGACTCATTCCCTCCAGCCCTTTCATAAGGTTCATAATAACGTCCTCAAGCCCCCACCTTTTAACACAATCACATCGTGATTTAAGTCCTAACACATGAATTTTAGGGGACACAGTCAGACCATAGTGGGGACCCAACAGAACTTTTCCTCTGTGGGCCAAGGCAGCAGATCCTGTGCCCAGGAGGTGAAGCCTCACCCTGGCCGTCTTACAACTTTGCTCCTGACACTCCTGAGGGAGGGAGCAAGTGTTCCTTCCCAAAATGGCTGCAGCAGACACATGTTCTTTTTTTTCTTTTCTTGAGGTGGAGTCTCGCTCTGTGGCCAGGCTGGAGTGTGGTGGTGCTATCTCGGCTCACTGCAACCTCCACCTCCCAGGTCCAAACAATTCTCCTGCCTCAGCCTCCCAAGTAGCTGGGATTACAGGTGCCCACCACCATGCCCAGCTAATTTTTGTATTTTTAGTAGAGATGGGGTTTCACCATGTTGGCCAGGCTGGTCTTGAACTGCTGACCTCAAGTGATCCACCTGCCTCAGCCTCCCAAACTGCTGGGATTATGGGCATGAGCCACCACGCCGGGCTGAGCCATGTGTTTTTGATTGAATTTTGTGAAACTGTGAGAATAATTCTCTTGACACCTATCAGGTCCCTTGGGAAAAGAAAGCCAAGCAAGAGGCAGCTGTGTGGGTGTCAGACAGGTCCTAGGCAGCCCCACATGTGGCCTGAGATAGGGCAGGAAGCCTCTCTGAGGCTCAGTCCATCCCTGTACTCAATAAGATACTCAGAGCATCTACTGTATATCAGACACTTTACAGGCTCTGGGAATACAAGAAAAATGATGACTCCTGCCCTCAAATAGCTACCTCTTGGTGAGGGGAGAGTTAACAAACAGGCAATTGCACACCATAATGCTGCATAGTGGTGAGTGTTTTTGAAGAGCAATGAAGCAGAGCTGGGAGGGGCTATTTAGAAATGAGAGTCAAAGAGACCTCTCTGAGAAAATGATCATTAGTCAGATGAAGAGGAGTAAGAAAGCAGGACATACAGAGGCCTAGAAGAAGATTATTCCAGCAAGAGAGAACAGCATGTGCAAAGATCCTGAGGCCAATACTGGAGGGAGATCATGAAGGCAATGGAGCTGGCACAAAGAAAGTGAGAACAAGATCAGAGAAATAAGAGAGACCCAGGGTCGGCGGCCGTGGAGGGCATGATCAGGTCTTGGCTTTCCTCCAGGTGACTTAGGAAGTCATGGTGGGTTTTGAGCAGAGGAGTGACAAGTTTTGTTCTTTAACAGGATTACTCTGGCTTGTCTCTTAAGAATAATCTTAAGACTATGCTTAAAATGAAAAGCTGGGAAATCAGTTGACAAGCTACTGCAAAAATCTATTCTTTATATGTAAATAAGATAAGGTAATCTGATAGACTTATTCAATTCTTCACTTTTCATTCATCATTGTTCCTATGTAGATTATTGGACATTTATTGTAGCACTACATAACTGATTATAAAAATCTGTAAATGAATTAGCACTTTCATATTGAAACAAGCCTGCTAGCCTATGTAT
>CAUYOR010011851.1:0-10456 GCA_963573925.1 Callimico goeldii
AGGGTGGCGTGGGTGGGGGTTGGTGTTCTTGGGCCATTGCCCTCCAACCTGGGTACCAATAAAGAACATGTTTCTAAAAAAAAAAAAAAAAAAAAAGAAAAGGACAGTCTGTTGTCATCAGTTTTAGTTATACTTGAGTACAATGGACATACTAATTGTAAATATTATCTATTATGCAGCGGTTCTTCTTGTCCTCCTCACCCCTGAACTATAACTGCTCCTTTGGCAGCTGCTTCAAATCTTTGGCTCTGACTACAGTGTTCACTAGCTTCATGTCTTGGGGCAAACTCTTTGACAGAGGCACTGCGTGTAGATCAGGCAAACAGTTGGTGCTACATCGAGTCCAGTCCTGTGAGGGCCACCCAAGGGCTTCGTGGGTAGTAACTATCCCACGAAGTCTTGTTTCAGGGTACTGAGTGCTTTCCAGCAGATTCTCTCACAGTCATAAAGAGCTGGCAGCAGTAGGGAATATGTGCAAGGCCAGAAAGGGGCCACTTAGCATCTCAAAAGTAAAGGAAAAAGATTAACATGAGGTCAGTGGTGATTTCATATGGTCAAGGGCCGTAGCTGGGCAAAACTGGGTTTGAACGCCGGATCTGCCATTGATTGCCTGTGTGACCTTGGGCCCGTCATGTCTCTGTCCTCAAGTTCCTCATCTGTGAAATGCGGGTGATCAGATCACCGTCACTGGACTGTTTCTGTAAGGACCATTACATGACACGAAATAAGCATGGATCCTGGAACACCGCAAATGTTCTATAAACAGGAGCTGTTTTGCTGCTTTTGTTATAAATTTGTTACTACTGTGAGTGTTGCTATGAGTAAATAAAAGTTGTTGATATAAGAGTTTTGGTAAATACATTTGTACTATATATGGCAACAAATGTTGACTTTTTAAACATGCTTGGGCATTTTAGTTATACTTGAGTACAATGGACATACTAATTGTAAATATTATCTATTATGGAAAGCAGGTCCACTGGTTTTATTCACTTACATTTGATTATTTCTGCTTTTACGTACTTGGAAACATACTCACTTTTCAAATTTCATTCATGTCGATTTTTAAAAATTCAGACTACTCATTCTTCTCTAGGTCAATGAGTGAGGTTTGAGCTTTTACGGACTCAGTAAGGAAGTGAAGAAAGTTGCAAATATCCCCTAACTCTGTATGTAGAGCTGAAGGGCGACAGTCTGCTGTAAGGTGCGTGAGATAGCCAAGATGTTCTAGGGGGCATCAAGGTTCAAATCTCAAGCTGTGCCATCAAAAGAGAGCTAATGGGGGCCGGGTGCGGTGGCTCACGCCTGTAATCCCAGCACTTTGGGAGGCCGAGGCGGGTGGATCATGAGGTCGAGAGATTGAGACCATCCTGGTCAACATGGGAAACCCCGTCTCTACTAAAAATACAAAAAAAAAAAAAATTAGCTGGGCATGGTGGCATGTGCCTGTAATCCCAGCTACTCAGGAGGCTGAGGCAGGAGAATTGCCTGAACCCAGGAGGCGGAGGTTGTGGTGAGCCGAGATCACGCCATCGCACTCCAGCCTGGGTAACAGGAGTGAAACTCTGACTCAAAAAAAAAAAAAAATTTAAAATAAGCCAGGCGTGATGGCACACACCTGTAATCCCAGCTACTTGGGAGGTCGAGGGAGGAGGATCACTTGAACCCAGAGGCAGAGTTTGCAGTGAGCAAAGATCGTGCCACTGGCACTTCAGCCTGAGCAAGAGACCCTGTCTCAAAAACGAAGAGAGATCAGGACAGGACAGCCTGGGTGGAGAGAACTCTCCAGCTACCTCAAGATCATTCAGCAATGAGAAACTTCAAATGCTTCGGTCTAGGCCACAGACCTCCTGCCAAAAGCACTACCAGAGTCTTGCTGTTGCCCAGTCTGGAGTGCTGCAGTGGGCAATTTCGGCTCAATGCAACCTCCAACTCCTGGGTTCAAGCAATTCTTGTGCCTCAGCCTCCCAAGTAGCTGGAACTACAGGTGCACGCTACCATGCCCGAATAATTTTTTAAATATTTTTAGTATAGATGGGTTTTTGCCATGTTGGCCAGGCTGGTCTCCAACTCCTAACCTCAGGTGATCTACCCGTCTTGGCCTCCCAAAGTTGTAGGATTATAGGCATGAGCCACCACTGCTGAATCTTAAGAAGGGTTAGGTGACGCATGCCTGTAGTCCCAGCTACTCGAGAGGCTGAGGCTGGAGAGGAGTTCTGGGCTGTAGCGCGCTATGCTGATCGGGTATCCGCACTTAGTTTGGCATCAACATGGTGACCTCCCGAGAACGGGGTATCACCAGGTTGCCTAAGGAGGGGTGAACCCGCCCAGGTCGGAAGTGGAGCAGGTCAAAACTCCCGTGCTGATCAGTAGTGGGATCGAGCCTGTGCATAGCTACTGTACTCCAGCCTGGGCAACATAGGGAGACTCTGTCTCTTAAAAAAAAAAGAGAGAGAAAAAAGCTGAGTTTTCCCACCCACTCCCAAAGGGCTTCACTCACACTCTGAGCCCCAGGAGAAATTTCCCACGTCCAGCCTCAGGGCACGGTATTTCTTGTTACCGCCCCGCACACGGACTGTGTGGATGCGGCGGGGGCCAATCTGGAAAACAGAAGGTGACAGGAACTAGGGTTACCAAGGAAAGCAAGGCAAGAGAGGGAGATGAACCTGGGCCGGGAGGAGGCAACAGTCAGTGTAACTATGACATGTCCTAGCATTGGCAAGTGGCACACAACTGACCAAGACGGCCACAACCACGCCTAAGGATTCTTTTTCATCACCCTACTTGCCTCCAAGAGGAAAGCCTGACCCCAAACTCTGAAAATTAAACCTCTGTAAAAAAAACAAAAGACCAGGCTTCCGACTATTACGCGAGGTACCGCCCTCCGGAAGCTTAAGTCCCCACACAGTAGCCATCTGAGACCCTAAGCTCCGGGGACGGGAGCCTGAGGGAGCATTCCTCTTTGGTACTTATCTAACAAGCAAATGCGGGGAGGACACCCAGGCCTTACTACAGAAAGAACGCACAACCGTCACACGGAGAGACCTGAGAACGCTGGAGAGCAGGGGAAGGTGACCTCCCGGGCGGCCAGGCACACGCCCGCACCCACCTTGGTGTTGGCAGCCGGGCGCCCCAACTCATACTTCCGCTTCTTGTGGTAGGGCTTTCTCTTGCCCCCGGTCTTGCGGCGCTTGTGCCAGTTGTCCCGAGAGATGCCTGCATGTGGAAGCGGGGACGGAAGCTTGAGTCACTGGGACTCGGTGCTGGCGACTCGCCAGCTCCGGACCCCTGCGCCTGGCCGGCCGCACGCTCAGCTCTCCAAGGTTGGTTTCCCCACCGCGCACTCGGGAGTCTGCAGCATCACGGAATTGTCATCATACACGTGCGGCCCGACCGGGGCCTACCTCTCGCGGCAGCCATGTTGGCGCCGCTTGGAGCCCGCAGCCCGCAGCCCGCAGCCCAGAGCCCAGAGCCCCCGCCCTTCGCAGCCCCAGAGAGGCTCGGCGGCCGAAACCCGAGGGCTGCTCCTCTTAGTGGCTTTTCCTGGCTGGGGGTCGGGGCGCCTGGACTCCTCAGTAAGCTGTGAAGCAAGATGGGGTCGGATTGAACTCGCCACCCCCAATCAGCCGCCTCTAAGCGGAGCGACACTCACCCATCGCTCGGCGCTGGCTGGAAAGAGAAACCGCGCAGATTCACGGTCCGGTTTGTAAAACGCTGCCCCGCCCCCACCTTACGTTGTTTCTGAGCGCCGAAACAATGTCGGGCGACGAGACTTACGTGTCTACTGCCGCGCCTTGGGCGGGGGAGGGGCCCTTGGGCTATCGACCCTCTGTTGACCCCCGTCAGACCTTGGGCTGGAGAAGGGGAGTCTGCGGCATCTGCAGATGCGCGCTTGTTGACTCCTTTCTGAGGCTGCTGCAGTAGTTTAGGATGAGATGTGGATGCGGCTGCGTTGGAAAAGGGTGGAAGGCAGTGGAGATGGAAACGAGTGTGGACTTGGTTTTGTTTTGAAGGGTTTGGTGGTAGATTGGCAAGGGGACTGAGGGAGAAGGCAGTGTCAACGATTTTTTTTTTTTTTGAAACAAAGTTTCGCGTTTGTTGTCCAGTCTGGAGTGCAATGGCGCGATCTCGGTTTACCGCAACCTCCCCCTCCCCGGTTCAAGCGATTCTCCTGCCTCAGCCTCCCGAGTAGCTGGGATTACAGGCATGCGCCACCACGCCTAGCTAATTTTGTATTTTTAGTAGAGACGGAGTTTCTCCATGTTGGTCTGGCTGGTCTCGAACTCCTGACCTCCCAGAGTACTGGGACTACAGGCGTGAGCCACCGCGCCCGGCCAGTAAGGATTCTTAAAATTCTCACTTGATCCGTTGGATAAATATTGGGACCATTTACTGAGATGGGTTAGGCCTAGGTAGGAGCTGTTCTGGACACGTTCATTTTGATATTTTGCTAAATTGTTTAACTGGGAAAGACAGGTAGGAAGCTGAATATTCATGACTGGTCATCCTTGTAAGGGATCTGCACTGAAGATGTTAAATGGTAATTAATTAAAGCCACCAAAATGAACGGAACTTAGGAAGAGTATAAAAGAGGGGTCAGCTAACTTTTTTTTTTCTGAGCTAGAAGGATATATATTTTTTAATTAAAAATATTTTTTGGCGGTTGTGCCTTGGGTCGCCAAGATGTCGTTCCCAAAGTATAAACCGTCTCGCTTAGCCACTCTGCTCCAGACCCTCGACCCAGCCGAATATGACATATCTCTGAAAAACCGGCAGGCACAAGTCGAGCGGTTGGCCATTAGAGCGCGGCTAAAACGAGAGTACCTGCTTCAGTACAACGACCCCAACCGCCGAGGACTCGTCGTAAATCCTGCCTTGGTTCGTTGGGCCTATACAGGAGCAAACGTCTATCCTAACTGCAGAGCCACTCCTAAAAACTCACTCCTGAGATCTGTGGTTGGATTTGGGCCCCTCATCTTGTGGTACTATATTCTCAAAACTGACAGGGATAAGAAAGAAAAACTTATTCAGGAAGGAAAATTGGATCGAACATTTAGTCTCTCATATTAAGTCTGGCAATGATGACTACATGTATTACCCCAAATAAATCATCTATTAATCATTAAAAAAAAAAAATTTTTTAGGGCCGGGCGCGGTGGCTCACGCCTGTAATCCCAGCACTTTGGGAGGCCGAGGCGGGTGGATCACGAGGTCAAGAAATCGAGACCATCCTGGCCAACATGGTGAAACCCCGTCTCTACTAAAAATAGAAAAAATTAGCCGGGCACGGTAGCACATGCCTGTAATCCCAGCTACTTGGGTGGCTGAGGAGGGAGAATCGCTTGAACCCAGGAGGCAGAGGTTGTGGTGAGCCAAGATTACGCCATTGCACTCCAGCCTGGGCGACAAGAGCAAAACTCCTTCAAAAAAAAAAAAAAAAAAAAAAATGGCTGGACAAGGTGGCTCATGCCTGTAATCTTAGCACTTTTGGGAGGGCGAAGAGGGAGGATCACGAGGTCAGGAGTTCGAGATCAGCCTGGCCACCATGGTGAAACCGAGTCTCTACCCCAAAAAAATACAAAACTTAGCCGGGCATGGTGTCACGAACCATTAGTGTCAGCTACTCCAGGAGGCTGAGGCAGGAGAATCAATTGAACCCAGGAAGCGGAGATTGCAGTGAGCCAACACCAAGCCATTGCAATCCATCCTGGATGACAGATCGAGACTACATTTAAAAAAAAAAAAAAAAAAAAAAAAAAGGCTGGGCGTGGTGGCTCAAGCCTGTAATCCCAGCACTGTGGGAAGCTGAGGCGAGTGGATCACCTGAGGTCAGGAGTTCAAGACCAGCCTGACCAACATGATGAAACCCAGTCTCTATATTTAAAAAAAAAAAAAAATCTCTGTGGGTACATAGTAGGTATATATATTTATGGGGTACATGACATGTTTTGTTACAAGCATGCAATGTGAAGTATGCACATCATGGAGAATGGGATATCCATCCCCTCAAGCATTTATCCCATAAATTACAAACAATCCAATTAATCCCAGCACTTTGGTAGGCTGAGGTGGGCAGATCACTTAAGGCCAGCAATTCAAGACAAGCCTGGACAACAGGGGGAGATACCGTCTCTACTAAAAATACAAAAGTTAGCTGGATGTGGTGGCGGGCACCTGTAATTCCAGCTACTCGGGAGACTGAGGCATAAGAATAGCTTGAACCCTGGCAAGGTGTGGTGACTGATGCCTATAATTCCAGCACTTTGGGAGGCCAAGGTGGGTGGAACTCCTGACCTGAGGTCAGGAGTTCAGACCAGCCTGGCCAACATGGTGAAATCCTGTCTCTACTAAAAATTAAAAAAAAAAATTAGCTGGGCATGGTGGCAAGTGCCTGTAATCCCAGCAACTCCG
Source organism: Callimico goeldii (assembly GCA_963573925.1). Taxonomy (NCBI): domain Eukaryota; kingdom Metazoa; phylum Chordata; class Mammalia; order Primates; family Cebidae; genus Callimico; species Callimico goeldii. The sequence goes on from CAUYOR010011851.1 coordinate 6,412, forward strand.
GAGACTGAGGCAAGAGAATCGCTTGAACTGGGGAGGTGAAGGTTGCAGTGAGCCAAGATGGCACCAATGCACTCACTTCAGCCTGGATGACAGAGTAAGACTCCATCTCAAAAAAATAAAATATACAGGCTGGGTGTGGTGGCTCACGCCTGTAATCCAAGCACTTTGGAGGCCAAGGTGGGCGGATCACCTGAGGTCGGGAGTTCAAGACCAGCCTGACCAACATGGTGAAACCCCGTCTTTTAAAAAAATAAAAAAGAAAAAAAAATAAAATATGCAATTAAGTTACTATTGATTATAGTCACCATGTTTTGCTATCAAATAGTAGGTTTTATTTATTCTGACATTTAATTTTTGTAGGCATTAGCAATCCCCGCTGCCCTGCTACCCTCCCACTACCCTTCCCAGCCTCTGGTAACCACCCGTCTGCTCTCTAGGTTTAGGTTTATGAGTTCAGTTGTTTTTTTAGATCCTAAAAATAAGTGAGAACGTGCGATTCTCTGCATACATTTGTCTTTCTGTACCCAGCTTATTTCACTTAACATAATGACCTCCAGTTCCACCCATGTTGTTGCAAATGACAGGATCTCATTCTTTTTTTATGGCTGAATAGTAATCCATTGTGTATATGTATCATGTTTTTTTCCTTTTTCTTTATTCTGTTTTTATTATTCATATGTACCACATTTTATCCATTTTTTTTTCTTTTAGATGGAGTCTTACTCTGTCACCCAGGCTGGAGTGCAGTGGCATGATCTCAGCTCACTGCAAACTCTGCCTTCCAGGTTCAGGCAGTTCTCCTGCCTCAGCCTCCCAAATAACTGGGATTACAGGCATGTGCCACCATGCCCAGCTGATTCTGTATTTTTAGTAGAGATGGGGTTTCTCCACGTTGGTCAGGCTGGTCTCAAACTCCCAACCTTAGGTGATCCGCTCACCTTGACCTACCAAAGTGTTGGGATTACAGGCATGAGCCACTACACCCAGCTCATCTTTTTAATTTTTTTTTTTTTTTTTGAGACAGTCTTGCTCTGTTGCCCAGGCCGGAGTGCAGTGGTGTAATCTCAACTCACTACAACCTTCATCTTCCTGGTTCAAGCGATTCTCCTGCCTCAGCTTGCCAAGTAGCTGGGGTTACAGGCATGGGCCACCATGCCCAGCAAATTTTTGAATTTGTAACAGAGATGGGGTTTCACCATGTTGGCCAGGCTGGTCTTGATCTCCTGACCTCAAGTGATCCACTTTGACCTCCCAAAGTGTTGGGATTACAGGCATGAGCCATCGCTCCCAGCCTGATTTCCTTTCGAGTATATACCTAGTGGAGGAATCTCCAAACTATTCTCCATAGTGGTTGTACTAATTTATATTCCCAACAACAGTGTACGAAGTTTCCCTTTTCTCCAAATCCTCTCCAGCATTTGTGATTGCCTGTCTTTTGGATATAAGCCATTTGAACTGGGATGAGATGATATCTCATGGTAGTTTTGATTTTCATTTCTCTGATGATCCACAGTGTTGAGCACCTTTTCATATGCCTGTTTGCCATTTGTATGTCCTCTTTCAGAAATGTCTATTCAAATCTTTAGCCCATTTTTTGATCAGATTATTAGTTTTTTTCCTGTAGAGTTGAGCTTCTTAAATATTCTGGTTATGAATCCCTTCCCAGATGGGTAGTTTGCAAATACCTGTGGGTTGTCTCTTTACTTTGTTTCCTTTGCTGTACTGAAGCTTTTTTTTTTTTTTGATCCAAAATGTGTTTATTGAGATAGTTTCCCACTCATCTTGATTCAGAGTGCTTTTAGTGCTGCTTCCTCCTGAAAGAACATCCTTCTGTAAGCCTTGCTTTTCCTCCTATAGGCTGGCAGAGGACAGTGGAGCAGCCAACACACAAAACTACCATTTGTGCATGGCTGAAGACCGTGGTGATTTTTTTTTTTTTTTGTATTTTTTAGTAGAGATGGGGTTTCACCATGTTGACCAGGTTGGTCTCGATCTCTTTTTTTTTTTTTTTTTTTTTTTTGAGACAGAGTTTCGCTCTTGTTACCTAGGCTGGAGTGCAATGGCGCGATCTCGGCTCACCGCAACCTCCGCCTCCTGGGTTCAGGCAATTCTCCTGCCTCAGCCTCCCGAGTAGCCGGGATTACAGGCATGCGCCACCACGCCCAGTTAATTTTTTGTATTTTTAGTAGAGACAGGGTTTCACCATGTTGACCGGGATGGTCTCGATCTCTTGACCTCGTGATCCACCCGCCTCGGCCTCCCAAAGTGCTGGGATTACAGGCTTGAGCCACCGCGCCCGGCCGACCATGGTGATTTTATAGCATCCTGGGCATTTCACATCCATGAAGTAGGAATTGGGGCTCTGCACCAGGCATTTCTTCTTGTGTTTCCTCTTCTCCTCTTCCGGAGACGGATGAAGGAGATCCTTTGCTAAAAACATGTTCTTGTGCGTAGGTCGTCACCGCCGGAAACGCTTTTTAAGTTGGTATGATCCCATTTGTCCATTTTTGCTTTAGTTGCCTGTGCTTATGGGGTATTACTCCAAACCAACATCCTGGAGATTTCCCCCAATGTTTTCTTGTAGTAGTTTCATAGTTTGAGGTCTTAGATTTAAGCCTTTTATTTTTTTTTTAGATGGAGTCTCGCTTTTGTCACTCAGTCTAGAGTGAAATGGGGGATCCCAGCTCACTGCAACCTCTGCTTCCTGGGTTCAAGCAATTCTTCTGCCTCAGCCTCCTGAGTAGCTGGGATTACAGACGTGTGCCACCATGCCTGGCTAATTTTTGTGTTTTTAGTAGAGACAGGGTTTTGCCATGTTGGCCAGGCTGGTCTCGAACTCCTAAACTCAGGAGATCTGCCCACCTCAGCCTCCCGAAGTGCCGGAATTACAGGTGTGAGTCACCGTGCCTGTCCTAGATTTAAGTCTTTAATCCATTTTGATTTGGTTTTTGTACAGTGCTCTACATGTTCAGAGAATCTTCTCTAGCAACAAACTATAGAAATGATCCCTAAAGTATAGTCTTTAACATTTTTTTTTTGAGATGGAGTCTTGCTCTGTCGCCCAGGCTGGAGTGCAGTGGTGCAATCTTGGCTCACTGCTACCTCTGTTCCCAGGTCAAGCAATTCTCCTGCCTCAGCCTCTTGAGTAGCTGGGATTACAGGTGGCTGCCACCACACCTGGCTAATTTTTGTATTTTTAGTAGAGACAAGGTTTCACCATCTTGGCCAGGCTGGTTTTGAACTCCTGAACTGGTGATCCGCTCACCTCAGCCTTTCAAAGTGCTGGGATTATAGGCGTGAGTCACTGTGCCCAGATATCATTTCTTATAAAGAATATGTAGGGAACAAAACAAAGAAAAATAAATAAAGAAAACAACAACAACAACAAAGAATATGTAGGAGGCCAGGTGCCGTAGCTCACACCTGTAATCCCAGCACTTTGGGAGGCCGAGGCAGGTGGATCACGAGGTCAAGAGATCAGGACAATCCTGGCCAACATGGTAAAACCCTGTTCTGCACTAAAATATAAAAATTAGCTGGGGGTGGTGGTATGTGCCTGTAGTCCCAACTACTCAGGAGGCTGAGGCAGAATTGCTTGAACCTGGGAGGCAGAGGTTGCAGTGAGCTGAGATTGCATCATTGGGCTCCAGCCTGGCAACAGAGCAAGACTCTGTATCAAAAAAAATAATAGGCCAGGCGCGGTGGCTCACGCCTATAATCCCAGCACTTTGGGAGGCTGAGGCGAGTGGATCACGAGGTCAAGAGATTGAGACCATCGTGGTCAACATGGCAAAACCCCGTCTCTACTAAAAAAAATTACAAAAAAGGCCGGGCGTGGTGGCTCAAGCCTGTAATCCCAGCACTTTGGGAGGCCGAGGCGGTTGGATCACGAGGTCAACAGATTGAGACCATCCTGGTCAACATGGTGAAACCCCGTCTCTACTAAAAATACAAAAAATTAGCTGGGCATGGTGGCGCGTGCCTGTAATCCCAGCTACTCAGGAGGCTGAGGCAGGAGAATTGCTTGAACCCAGGAGGCGGAGGT
>CAUYOR010011854.1:0-34158 GCA_963573925.1 Callimico goeldii
TCTGTCACTGCTATGCCCCTTAAAGCATCCTCCTATAAGTCTTCTTAGAAGTAGTTTGACCATATATAGAAGTATTGCACGCTGCGCACGGCCCACCTTCAAACCTCGGTGACCTAATGGGGGTGGACCCCTTACTGCGCACGGCCCTTGCCTTCGTGGGAACGGGCCCTTTGCTGTGCACTGTCCACCTCCTGGCCTAGGTGACCTAATGGGGGTGGACACGACCCTATCACTATCTTTAAAGATGATTTCACTAACTGCCCTGCCCCCTAACCTATACACAATAAATACTCACGCTTCTGGACATTGGGGGCCTCACCTGACTCCGCTTATAGGTGGCGTGGCCCCCAGAGCCCAGCTGGGTTTTTGTTGAACTTCTGTGTCCTGTCTTTATTTCTCGGATCCACAGCATAAGGCTCAATGGACCCTGTGGGGCCATTGGCCCTACATCGGGCTCCCAACGTGACCTACAGTCTCTACTAAAAAAATTAAAATTAGCTGGGTGTGGTGGCACGTGCCTATAATCCCAGCTACTCAGGAGGCTGAGGCAGGAGAATCACTTGAACCCAGGAGGCGGAGGTTGCAGTGAGCCGAGATCACATCACTATACTCCAGCCTGAGTGACAGAGCAAGACTCCTTCTCAAAAAAAAATTATTTAGAAATGTATTTATAAAGTCTTACAGCACTCATGTTCACCTAATTCACTTGTTCGTAAAAACTGTCCTTGAACTGCTCGTGAAAATTTCATGAGACATTAAGCAAAACTAGCCATTGTAAGGCTCGCAAGGCAATAACCCTTACAGCCATCATCATCACTTATTTTTCCTGGTGACCACAAATGTCAAAAACATCACAGAAGCAAAGAAACTAAAAAGATAGGCTGGGCACGGTGGCTCACACCTGTAATCCCAGCACTTTGGGAGGCCAAGGATGGCAGATCACAAGGTCAGGAGTTCAAGACCAGCCTGGTCAACATGGTGAGACCTGCCCCCACTGCCGTCTCTACAACAAACACAAAAATTAGCCAGGCATGGTGGCATGTGCCTGTAATCCCAGCTACGTGGGAGGCTGAGGCAGGAGAATCACTTGAACCTGGGAGGTGGAGGTTGCAGTGAGCAGAGATCGCACCACTGCACTCCAGCCTGGGCGACAGAGCAAGATTCTGTTTCAAAAAAAAAAAAAAACAAAAAACAAATAAACAACTAAGAAGATGATAAACATAGCATTCTCTGTCCTCTCTCCCCTCTGCTCCTCCCCCTCCCCCTCTTCCTTCCACAGCTGACCTGCATTAGCAATTCATTCTTACTGTGCATTCTGCTCTCCGTTTGGATTTACAGTTTCATGATCTAAAAGATTTAGTGGATATAACATAAACTTGTTTTACTACTAAACCCAGACAAAAAAATTTGTATATGGATTGTGTTTAATGCTCAGAATTCTGAAGCTGTTCATTTTTTAATTTTATCAACATTTTTAAAACTAGTTTTATTTACCAAAGATTATCCCAGGTCACATAAACTTATTTTAAAAATTTGGCTTAGTTCCTATATTTCTCAGATTTTTAGGAATATTTTGTTTACGTAAGTCCTTGTTTATCTCTAAGCCAATCTGAATTTAATTTTTTAAAGATATTTTATAATTTGGTAATGCCATCTGAGGATAGGAAACCATCATGATGATATAATACAAAAACATACATACACGGACACATGAGCAGATACAAACAAATCTTACAGCTGTTGTTCTAGAATTTTTATTCTCCACTCAGTAAAACACAGGTGTCTCTTCAGTATTTTTTATTTTTTGAGACAGGCTCTCATTCTGCTGTCCAGGCTGGAGTGCAGTGGTGTAATCACAGCTCACTGCAGCCTCACGAGGAGCCAGGACCACAGGTGAACGGCACCATGCCCAGCTGGTAAAGATGGGGTCTGTCTCTGTTGCCCAGGCTGGTCTTTCCTTATATTTCTCTCCAAGGTGTGTTTCTTTTTCTCTTTTTTTAAAGACGGCGTTTCACCATATTGGTCAGGCTGATCTCGAACTCCTGACCCCATGTGATCCGCCCTCCTCAGCCTCCCGAAGTGCTGGGATTACAGGGGTGAGTCACCTCGCCCAGCTCTAAGGTGTGTTTCTAGCCAAAATGGGACAAGTTAAGATTCCTCACTCAGATGACTAAAGCCTTTTACTAATATTTGTGGAAAAGACTTTTAAATTATTTTATTTGCCCAATTTTCAGAAAGGTTTTCTTTTCTTTCCCCCTGAGGACAATCGTCTCCTTGAAATTTGTATTTTCAAACAGATGACTCGGGTGTTAGAAGAGACGAGGTAGAAACTTCAAGCCTCAAAGGCACAGAGAAGAAACTGTTCAAAGGAGTCCGGGCACATGTCTGCCTAAGGTCGGAGGTCAACCTTGAGAAGGCCGCGGACTCACATCCGGGACTCCGTTTCTGGGAGCCCGTTTCCGGAACTCTGTTTCTGGGACTCCGTTTCTGGGAGCCCGTTTCCGGAGCCCGTTTCCGGAACTCTGTTTCCGGAACTCTGTTTCCGGGTGCCCGTTTTCAGCACGGGGGGTTGGGGGAAGCCCCACGCGCCGCAGTCCCGCTCAGCGTTCCCAGCCCCCGGCAGTTGCGTTTCGGACCTAGAGTCCCTTCGGAGCGGGAAGGCCTGGAGTCCCAGTGCCCGGGGCTGGCGTGGGAAGCAGGGGTCCGGTGGGGCAGACACGGGGATGTAGGAGCCGCAGGCATGGGGGACACAGCGAGGACTCGCGGGGGCCGAAGGGAGAACAAAGTTGGCAAAGGAGGGAGGAGGAGCGAAAAGGCTCAGAGGCGCGGCCGACGCCTGCAAGTTCCAGCAGGGAGCGGGCGAGCTGGTGGAGCCGACAGCCGCGGGCAGCAGGGAGAGCTTTCTGAGACCCAGACCCCCGCGGGAGAAGCGACAGAGGCCTTGGGGCCGGGGGTTGGCTCGCGCCTGTAACCCCCGCACTGAGAGGTCGAGGGGGAGGAGGCTTCAGCCCAGAAGCTCAATATCAGCGGGGGCAACATAGCGAGACCCCCATCTCTATTTTAAAAGAGAGCGAGGCCTTCAAAGATTAGGCTGGCCACGGTGGCTCACGCCTGTAGTTCCAACTTTGGGAGGCTGAGGCGGGTGGATCATTTGAGGTCAGGAGTTTGAGACCAGGCTGGCCAACATGGTGAAACCCTGCCTCTTCTAAAAATACAAAAATTAGCGGGGTGTGGTGGCTCGTGCCTGTAATCCCAGCTACTTGGGAGGCTGAGGCAGGCGAATCACTTGAACCCGGGAGGCGGAGGTTGCTGTGAGCCGAGATCACACTACTGCACTCCAGCCTGGGCAACACACCCAGACTCCGTCTCAAAACAGACAAACGATGACATACATGTCCAGCTATCAGTTTCTCATCAAGCCAACTTTTGACCAGAAAACTCAAAAAAAAAAAAGTTTCAAATATCCTATGATCACATTTCTGCTGGAACACAGTAAAAATTATAGTATTGAACGCTTTTTTGTTCTTATTTTAAACCAAAAAGACTTTCAAGTGACTCAGAACCAAAACCGATGAGCTTTTTATGACTTAACCATGGATGAAAGAGACAACTTCAAAAGAGCGTGCAAAGGAGGCAGCCCCCCAGCCTGGAACCACCCCACAGACGGCAGAGGAAGGCCTTTGTCAGCACAGGAGCGAGGGGGCTGTCCAGCACTGACCCAGTGACAGAGGTGGAGGCAGCAAAAGCCCTTGTGGGCAGGAAACCTTTTTACAAAGCCCCTAGGAGCTGGCGAGTCCGGCAGTGATGCTCAGGCTGGCGGAGGCCAAGGAGAGCATTCTCACCCTTCGTAAAGCCAAGCTCTCAGAACGTGAGCCCAACAGGAGAAAAGCAGCTGCCCCTGGGAGGAAAGGATCCATTTGTACCAAAACCAAATTTACACGAGAGTCACAACCCACACGAATGGCTTCCTCCTGCCTCGCTGAACTGGGAAAAGCAGGGACAAGAGTGTTTGCCTCCCACCCTTAACTGGGCACTGCAGACAGACACCCAGAGAGTGGCCATGGTCAGAATCCCCTCTGACCTCCGAGTCAGTCTCCTGGCATCTCATCTGTGGGCTCAGAGCAGGCTGCCTGTCGGCAGCTGAGACCCAAGGCACACACGACAGGTTAACGAGAGAATCCACCTGTGTATGGGACGCAGGCATTCCACGTCTCACAGGACAGGTTAACGAGAGCAGCACACTTGTGGATAGGACACAGGCACTGCTCATTTGTGAAGCTTTCCTGCTCCCATCACCTCAGTAACCCCAGGGCGGTGTGTGGGCCTTGACCCCAGGTCCAGGGCAGTGGCCCAGGCCCCTCCTCTGCAGGGCCTGGCCATGCCATCCACAGCAGCTCAGGTGGAGTTCTCGTAGCTCGTGAAGCTGGAGAGCTTCTCCCGAAGGGCCTTGAAGCAGGGTCTCTGTTCAGGGTCCCTGCACCAGCATGTCAGCATCAGCTTGCGCACACTGGGTGGGCACGCCGGGGGGCAGGGCATTCGGTAGCCAGCATCCACCCTCAGGAAGGCCTCATGGTTGGACATGCCTGCAGCCGACAGGGATGAGAAGAGCTGGGACCCAGCTGCCCACCCTCCCCAAGGAAGCCACACCAGCCACCCCCTGCCCCTACCTGGAATACTGCCTGCTGTGAACACCTCCCACCAGATGGGGCTCCAACGGGCAGCTCCAGGCACTGGCCTGGGTGTTTAGAGAACGGTGGAGGTGTGGAGCTCAGGCACCGGCCTGTGGCAGAGGCCCCTGCAGCCCTCGGTGGAAGCCCCTCTTACCGTCCCTATGGCCGCCAGGACTGGCCCCACTCTCCCCCAACACCCAGTCAGGGACACGAGGCAGTACCTGGGTAGGGCACCTGGCCCCTGCTGAAAACCTCATGCAGGAGAATCCCGAAGGACCAGACATCGGACTTGCTGGAGTAAAGCCCTCGGGAGAGCGCTTCGGGGGCCGTCCACTTGTAGGGGACATTGTGGTCGTGGGAGAGGTAGACGTCCTCCTGCGATCAGGCCGGCGCTGAGTGGGCCTCGGGGGCTGCCTCCGCCCTGCCCCCATGGCATGGACACGCACAGCGGCCGCACCGCCCCAACAGTGGGACCATGATGACCCCACTGTTGGACCCACGCACAGGGCATCAGCCGCTGTGGCTAAGCTCGCACTGGGGCCTGAGCGCCTTCAGGAGAGCAGCTTCCCCTGGGATTCCAGGTGCATGGGGATGAGAGGGCTTGGGGCACAGGAACTGGAAGGCTCCTGGGCTGGGCCAGTGAACGAGGCACATCAACAAGGCAGTGGCTGCATGGTGGGCCCTTCTGTGTGCTCCTTTGGGAATGGGGACACCCCCCAACTTGCTGCGGCTTCCCACCTCCCTGCTCAGCCTGGGCTCCCGAGGGCAGGGGCCGAATCCTGCACCTGGCTGAGTCCCCTGCTCCACACAGGAAGCCCTGAGCCCTCCGCCCCTGCCCTCCGAGGGCCCTACCTTGATGAGCCTGGCTAGCCCGAAGTCCCCAACTTTGCAGAGGGTGTTCTCCCCAACGAGGATGTTCCTGGCGGCCAGGTCGCGGTGGATGTAATTCTGCGACTCCAGGTAACACATGCCCTCGGCCACTTGCCATGCAATGTCCAGTAACTCCGAGACAGGCAGGGCTTTCTCATCAGAGTCTGCAGAGGGGGTGGAGCCCAGGGTCAGCCAAGCCCATTGGGGTGAGGACGGGGTGGAGGCCAGGCCACGTCCCATCTGCCTCCAGGCTCTGCGGGCTCAGTGGACCGGCTGGGGCAAAGGGCAGAGCTGGCCTGATTTAAAATTAACCTCGGGCCAGCCACCGCCCTCTGGAAGGCAGTTGTGTTTGGAGAACCAAGAAGCACTTCCTGGTTGGGGAGGTTCGCGATGGCAACGGAGAAGCTGGACACAGGAGGCCGAGCAAGTGGAGACACTCGTTGCGAGGGATGTGCGCAGCGGGAACTTGGGAGAACGTCTGAGTGACAGCAGCGTGCGGCGTTCTGTTTCCGGAGAGCCCTGCCTGGCATGGGGACTGAGATGATCAAGCCCTCTGCGCGAGGACGAGGGTATGGAGCCTCAGCTCAGAGCTCAACTGTGAGTGGTGTGTCAGCGTAGCTCTCCCCAGGCACACACAGCTTTTCCTGCCCCACCACGTCCCCTCCCATGTGACGGTCCAAAGCCAAACGGCACCTTCACGAGGGGCCTCTCTGTTCCCTGGAGCCCGTGTCTTTGGTTTTAGTGATTAAAAAAATAATAATGGAAAGAAAAAAAATAACAACAAAGAAAGATAGTGGAACTTAGAGACGATGACGTCCTTGAGCCAGTGTGATTCGTGTATCCACGTTTGTCTGTACATGTGTATGTGTCTCTCCATGTGTGCATGTAGACGGGGGGATGGGCTTGCCAACGCCATCTGTGTTTGTGTGTGCATGTGTGTGCATGTGTCTGTGTGTACATGTGTGTCTGTGCATGTGTTGTCTGTGTGTGTTAGTATGTGTATGCATGTTAGTGCATGTGTGCCTGTGTGTGTGCATGTGGTGCATTGTCTGTGTGCAGGCATGGGGGATGAGCTTGCCAATGCCATCTGTGTGTGTGTGTATGTGTGTGTGTGTGTGTGCGTTTGTGTATGGGCGTGGGGGGTGAGCTTGCCAATGCCATCTGTGTGTGTGTGCGTGTGAGTGTGCATGTGTCTGTGTGTGTCTGAGTGTGGGTGGGGGGACTGAGCTTGCCATTGTCATCTGTGTGTGTCAGTGTGTGTGTGTGCGTATGACTGCATGTGTGTGTAGGCGTGGGGGGTGAGCTTGCCAATGCCATCTGTGTCTGTGTGCATGTGGGTGTGCATTCTGTGAGTGTGTGCGTGTAGAGACGTGGAGGGTGGGCTTGTCAATGCCATCTGAGTCTGTGTGCATGTCTGTCTGTGTGTGCGTTATCTGTGTGTGCATGTGTGTGCGTTGTCTGTGTGTGTGTGTGTGTGTGTAGGTGTGGGGGATGAGCTTGCCAGTGCCATCTGTGTGTGTCTGTGTCCGTGTGTGTGTGTGCATGTGTGTGAGTGTGTGTGTGTATAGGCGTGGGGGGTGGGCTTGCCAATGCCATCTGAGTCTGTGTGCATGTGTCTGTGTGCATGTGTGTCTGTGTGCATGTGTGCGTGCATTATCTGTGTGTGCATGTGTGTGCATTGTGTGTGTGTGTAGGTGTGGGGGATGAGTTTGCCAGTGCCATCTGTGTGTGTCTGTGCGTGTGTGTCTGTGTGTGCATGTGTGTCTGAGTGTGTGTGTGTATAGGCGTGGGGGGTGGGCTTGCCAATGCCATCTGTGTCTGTGTGCATGTGTGTGTAGACGTGGAGGGTGGGCTTGCCAATGCCATCTGAGTCTGTGTATGTGTGTGTCTGTGTGCACATGTGGCTGTGTGTGCATGTGTGTCCATGTGTGTGCGTTGTCTGTGTGTGTGTGTGTAGGTGTGGGGGATGAGCTTGCCAATGCCATCTGTATGTGTCTGTGTCTGTGTGTGTACGTGTGTGTCTGTGTGTGCACATGTGTCTGAGTGTGTGTGTGTATAGGCATGGGGGGTGGGCTTGCCAGTGCCATCTGTGTGTGCATGTGTGTGTGTGTGTGTGTGTGTGTGTGTGTGTCTGTGTGTGCGTATAGACATGAGGGGACGTACAGTTCATTTCCTCATGTGCCCCGCCTGGCGCTGGTGCCACTCACCGCGAAGCAGCTCCAGCAGGCTGCCCTTGGCCATGAGCTCGGTGATGATGTACACGGGGTCCCCCATGGATACCACAGCATACAGCGCGAGGATGTGTTTGTGCCGAAGCTTCTTCATGGCCTGGATCTCTGACTGCAGTGTCTGCTGGTGCAGGAGATTGTCTGCGAGGACAGGTGGCCTCGGTGGGTACAGCCCCTGAACCCCCAGGCACCAAGGAAGAGGCCAAGGCCCTGCCCCCCCCCACAGCAGCTGTGTAGGACACATGGACCTCCTGCCCCAGGCAGGGCACCTGGCTCACGAGGCCACAATGATGGTGAATGCAGCCAGCCCTGCAGGCCCCTAGCCCGGCGCTCCCACGGGGCCATGGTGGCCACTTGCTCTTACCACACAGTCCCCCCAGGCTCGGATCTCTGACATGGAGGCCAGACCTCTGCTGAGACCCAGGCGATGCTTTTCAGATTTCCAGGGATCTATTTGAGTGGCTTTCCATTACATCCAGGATTTTTAATTTTCTTTTTTTTTTTTCCCTGAGATGGAGTCTTACGCTGTCACCCAGGCTGGAGTGCAATGGCGAAATCTCAGCTCACTGCAACCTCCACCTCCTGGGTTCAACCCATTCTCCTGCCTCAGCCTCCCAAGTAGCTGAGATTACAGGCATGCACCACCACGCCCAGCTCATTTTTTTTCTATTTTTAGTAGAGACAGGGTTTCTCCATGTTGGTCAGGCTGGTCTCAAACTCCCTACCTCAGGTGATCCACCCGGCTGAGCCTCCCAAAGTGCTGGGATTACAGGTGTGAGCCACCGCGCCCAGACAAATTTTTTTAATAATAACTGTATTTAGCTAAAAGCAAAGGTGCATTAGAAAGGGAACTGCTCCCACACGGATGCTGTGGCTGGTCCGTGGGGCTCCAGCCTGGAGGTCCCTGGGGGTGGGAGGGCAGCCCAAGGCGGGCACGGGGCCAGGCAGAGCCCTGGCCGGGGCCCACTCACCTCGAGAAATCACCTTAATGGCCACCTGGACCCGGTCTTTCCAGAGCCCCTCGAAGACCTCCCCAAAGTAGCCAGAACCCAGCTTCCTGCAGAGCGTGAACTCCTCCCTGGGCCTCTCCCAGTCGTCCCAATGAGGCAGAGGCTCAGGCTCGTGCTGGAGGGGGAGGCGGGGACACAGGGCAGGGACTCATCCTTCAGGAAGTGCCACTCGAGGCTAGCACAGGGAGCCTGGATTTACCCTCAGATTTAGGGCCACGTTCAGCTTGGGGGCAGTTCTGAGTGTCTGGCATAAGGCTGGACTCTCCCGGGGAGCTGCCCCCAGCCCAGCACAAAATGCCCAGAGACTGGAGGAACCAAGACCCCGCAGACTGCAGCAGGCCTCACGAGAGTGGCCAGGCCCAGCGGGTGGTCTCCAGGCCCCACCCAACTCAGGCAAACACCCCTGCTCCGTAGAACCATGGGATTCCCTCCAGTGGACCCCAGGTCAGTGGGTCAGGACCCCTCCCACGCTGCCCGGCCAAGCTCTCCCAATAGGAAACACCGGCCCGAGACCGCCCCAGCCTGCCTGACCCTATGCTACCAAGCCAGGGCGGGCAGCTACCTTCTGGCAGGGTGCGGCCAGCCGCAGGCCGTGGGACAGGCTCTGGGTCCTGTGGTAGTTCACGAGCTCAGGCAGGCTGAGGAAAGACGCCGCCTCATTCAGGTGCAGCCGGCCTCCGACGTGCCGCCAGATCTTGTAGTGCCGCACAGCCTGCGCGCCCCGCACTGGAGGGAGAGCAAGAGCCATGTGGCCACCCGAGTCCACCGCCTCCCACGCCTGCTCAGAGTTTCTGGGTCCCAACCCCTGTCTCCCCTCCCTTGGAACAGCTCCCTCCTGCCCTGCAGGCTCTGGCCAAGCTCTCCGGCCCCTCTTGCCCCTGTGCCAGGTGGCCTCCACCTGGATGGCAGCTGCCCAAAAACCCAGCCACGCTGAGTCCTCAGGGACAGGACGGAGTTTCTCTGCACCCCACAAACCCCAGACACAGGGTCTCGTGCTGGACAACGTTCCCATGGGTGCCCGGGCAGGGATGGCCTGAGAAGTCCCTGCCCTCCCAGGGAGGGGCCCTGCCCCATAACTGCCCTAGCAGTCAGCCACCCAGGCTCCAGGGCGGAGGGCATGGGAACTCCCTGGAAAACAGCCCAGGTCCCCAGTCACAGCAGAGGGAGCCAGGATCCCCTCATGGATGGGAGGGCTTAGAGCAAGGACCACCCCTCCCCCTCCGCCCCGCACCACAGGCAAGCGCAGGCTCAGAGGCCAGGCCACACCTGAGAGGACGTAGTCGGCGCTCGGCTTCTGGCTGACCCTGATCAGGAAGGCACCCTCGGCATTGCCCGAGGACTGCAGCTGATGCACAGCTTCCGAGCGGGAGATGCAGCCGAAGAACCACCTGCAAGGGAGGGGTGACCTGAGCCCACAGACCTGGGCCCACCCCACACGGACCCCACCTGGAAACCCAGCCACCCTTGCCGGCCGCCTCAAGTTTCCATGCCTGACCACAGCTGCCCTCAGGAGCTGTTGCTGACCCAGACACCCTTAATGTCCCAAATGGCCAGGACAGGCCCCTGGGGACCCAGCAGAGGGAGGGGCAGGGGGAAGAGCAAGCTTCTACCACACCCTGCCCTGAGTGACCTCTGTCTAGGGGTCAGGGCCTAGGGTGGAGTTGGGGAGGGCACCAGCACTGTCTGCACACACACCCACCTGTGATACACGCACACTCCCACACATACGGACAGGTCACCCGCACCTGAACACACCCGTACACTCATATGCACACAAGCACTCGAATGCACTAACTCCTGGCTGCAGGGTTTGGAGCTGGGGCAGCCTGGACTGTGGACTTCTGGGTGGAGCTCAAAGAAGCTCCAGGTGTCCTGTTCCCAGACCTTTGTGTCTCTGATTCCCTCAGGCCATGGAACACGGACCCCACACAGAAGACCACTGCCCAGCATGGAGCCCCTGGGGTCCCCTCCGCTTCTGCACAGCTGGTGGCACTGCCCCATTCAACCTTCCAACCACCTGCCTCCTTCCCACCCCTCACCTGGGCGAGTTCTCTGGGTCTCTGCACCTGGGAGCGGACCAGCCTCTAGCCAGACACCTCTGCACTCCTGCTACCTAACTCGGTCTTGGGTCCTGTGCACATGATGGGGTCTCCACCACGGCCTCTGCCTGTGGCTGGGGTCCCCAGGAGCTAACCCCACACAGCCTGTAATTCGGACATGCACACAGTAGGCGCCCAATCCATGATGAGAAAAGCCACTCTCAGGAGTCTGAGCCACAGAAACCCCTCCCAGCAGACACTCCCCAGCCTGAGCTCCGAGCGGCTGTGGAGCCAGCCCAGGCCACAGCAGCTGCCCTCTGGTTCCTCGCAGGGCACAGCAGGCAGGAAGCCTGCCCCGCAGCCAGCCGCTCCCCTAACTGGGTCGTGTGTCTGGTTCTGGCAGTTTGGAAACTGAGCAAGCTTCATTCCCTCAAAGGCCCTGGAACACCCCCACAGAGCTCGTCACTGGCCACCGGCCTCCCGGAAGTCCACCCTGGACCCCCTGTCCTCCCCAGGCCCCAGCAGAGCAGCCTCCACCACCAAGATGTGACAAGGATGAGCACAAGGGAGGGGCCTGTGCCCTCTGAGCCCGCAGCCACCGTCCTGTCGGCGCTCCCAGGTGCCAGCGCACAGCGCAGGGAGCAAGGACCAAGCACGATGCCCAGCGTGGACTTCAGGGCACAGGAAGACAGAGCCGGGGTCCCCACCTTCCTGGGCTTCCTTAAGGTCAGCCCAGAGCCCTCTCCCTCCCCCGTGCCTAGAGGGTGGCTGTGCCAAAGCTCCCAGGAGCTGGGGACACGCACGGTTCAGACTCCACCGTCTCCTTCTCGGCCAGGTAGTTGTGGGGCACGTAGCCCTGGGCCACGGCCCCACCCGCCTCGTCCAGCAGCGTGGCCCACCACCACTGCTCCTCCTTCCTGGTCACATGGAAGATGTCCCCTGCTTGGAAGCTCAGCTCCTCATCCGTCCGGGCCTTGAAGTCCCAGAGGCCCACGTACTTGGGGCCCAGGTGAGCCTGGTCCCGGGACACCATGGCGGGCGCCGCGGCAGGACTGGGCTGTAGGCTGCTGGAGCACGGGGCTGGGTGTGGCAGGAGGGCTGCCCAACAGGCATCCTGCCCTCTTCAGTATGACAGGCAGGGAGGCAGCCACGCCCAGCACCCACAGGTGCTCGAGAGCACCTGATCCATCTGAGGGCCCAGCCAGCCCCACGAGTCCTCACACCCACAGGGCCAGGCTGCACTGCCGGCTGCACTGGGCCCTTCTGGTCACTTAGCACCCCAGCTCTGGGAACCTGCTGGGCAGGCAGCCACAGGACCGGCCTGAGCGCCGGAGAGAGGGCGGTGGAACCCCCCTCTCTAGGGAGTCCGACTAGGACTAGGGAGTCCGACTTACAGACATTCAGACACTCAACGAACCAAAGGGTCCCCCCACCCGGCCCCAGGAAGGAGCGTTGCAGCCTGAGGGCAGGAAAGGGAGGGCTGGCACTGCCTTCCCAACCTTAGAGCCGCAGGGGCCAGATGGGGGCTGCCTCTCTCCCCACTTCTGGAAGCCTCCCCTCACCCAGCCCTGGACCCCAACTCGGAGCATAGGGCCCAATGCCAGGAGCTGCTGTGGGTGGGCATCCTGAGAGTCACCTCAGGGGCAGGCCCCACCCAGCAGAGGACACAGGACCCGCCCTCAGTTAAGGGCCAAGCAAGGAAGAGGGAGTGAAGTCAGGGCAGCAATCCTGTGTGGGTCAGTCCCGAGGACTTCCCGGAAGAGAAGAGCCCAAGGGTTGCAGGGGGTCAGGGGGTTATCCCCAGGAGGCAGAGCCAGGGCACCCGCAGCTGAAGAAACGGACCTTGCCTTCCTCCACGTGGACACCAGGGGGCGGGCAAAGACCATGCGTGTGTCCTGGAAGTGCCAGGGCCCAGGGCCCAGCTCCTGCCCAGGCAGCCCCTCCAGCTGCAGCCTCTGCCTCCTCCTGCACAGTCCCCACAGCCCCTGCCCCCTTTCAGCTCACCTCCCCCTCCCACCTGTGCCTGAGTGAGCCCTGACATGACCCCCACCTGCACCCGGCAGCCCCGTCCCCACTTCACGGAGGCCCCTCCCGCCGACCCTGCTGTGTCCACCAGGGAGCTCCGACCCAGGGGCCTGGACAGCAGCCACAGAGAGCAGGACCGGGTGGGAAGGGACTCGCAGACTCTGCCAGGGGTGGTGGGGAAACTCCTCAACTCTGCATATTGGAACTTCTATTTTTATTGCAAAGAGAAATAATGGCACTTCCACTCACTTTGTTTTAAGAATAATCTGGATTATTTAACAGCGTCTTAGATTTTTGGGCAGCTCAGCACTGACCAAAGTAGGGAGGGGCAGCGGGGTGTTGGGCTGGGTGGCATCCCTCAGGCCCCCCAGCTCTGCTAGGGGTCGGTGGGGGTGATACAGGGGGAGGAGTGGGAGGTGGCAATGAGGGGGAGGGGCAGCGGGGTGTTGGGCTGGGCTGCGTCCCTCAGGCTTCCCCATCTCTGCCATCTTGGCGCCCACGAGCCTTGGTCTTCTGGGTCCATGAGTGTGTGTCCAGGGGGCTTCAAGTGCCCCTGAGTTCTGATGTACAGGACGTTCAGTCAAAGCCACACCAGGAGGGGCTAGGAGGCAGGCCCCTCCCCGATACCCAGGAGCACCAAACCTGTTCAGCGAGTGGCTGGCCTGACGCCTGGGAAGGCACAGGAGCCACAGACACACCGGGTCCCCTTGATCCCAGCATCTCCTTTCCTCCCGGGTGGGCTGTGCCCATCTCAGCTCGGGACTCATGGTGGCCACAGAAAGCACAGAAGGTGGGGACTTCTGTGCCATGGGAGCCCCCAGGCTGCTGTGCCAGGGACGTGCCCAGAACCGGAAGCTCAGCTCAAGGCCTCACTGGGCCCAGGTGACAGAGACAGACTCTCTCCTAGGCTCTCCCACGCCTGTGGATCGGGCAGCTGGCCAGGGCGCCAAAGGGCTCAGACAAACTGTCCTGCCTCCACTGTCTGCAGGTCCTGGCTCCTGCCACCTCCCTCCGAGTGGCTTTGTTTACAATCTACGGCCTGGCAGGCCCTGCGCTGTCCTGTTCTCTGAGCCTCCAGGGGCCACTTACCTTTGCACTCGGGAGCCTTGTGCCCCAGCTCCCTCCTGAGTCAGCCTGTGGACGGTGGCCATCAGAGCATCAGCTCAGCAGGTGCAGAGCTGACCCTGACTCTAGGGGATGAGGAACTCAGTCAGGCCTGAACTCGCCTTCAAACTTTCTGTTCCTGCAAGCCTTCTGGGCACGGCTGCCAGCCTGGGCTCCCAAAGGGTCAGGGGCAGGGTCTCCAGGGACCCTAAACACAGACCCCACTGGCCCCATGTGCCTGCCCCCTTCCCCCTCGATTTGTCTCACAAAGACCTAAGCCAGATTCTCGGTAAGCGAGGCCAACCCCGCTTGTCCCTGCCCACCTCCTGCCTCGGTGACCCCAGAGTATTCACACCCAGAGGCTGCCCTGAGCCAGCTGCTGTTGTTTCCAGCACAACATGGCATCTACCCCCAACCCCCAACCTCTGACCCCGCCTGACCCTGCATAGCCAGAAGACCCCGAATCCCCCAGGGCCCACCCTGAGGCCCCTAGAAATGGCCTCTGAGGGCAGCTCCCAGGCCACCAAGCCTCCCTGCCTGCCCTTTCTGTGCCTGAAGGAGCCCCCCGGAGCCCACCCAGGGAGACAGAACCAGCTTCTCAGGCAGCTCCTGCCAATGCCCTTGGGGTTCTCACTGTCTGGGCACCATGATGTCCTGGGCTGGGGGCCTGGGCGTGTGGAGGCCACTCCAACCTGCATTTTCTAGCAGACCCCACACTCCAGCTCCTGGGTCTGGGTTTGGGGGCTGAGCCCGTGTGTGGTATGTGTGTGTGTGCGTGTCTGGGTGTCCAGTCCTTGCGTACTGAGTGCGGCATGTGTGCTGGGTTTGCGCACAGCGCACCCTGTGCCTGCACCGCACGTGCCCGATGAGGTCAACACCGTGGCCTGCCTGGGAGTCCAGCACTGGCCACTTCCACAAACCCAAGCTGGGACTAGGGAGAGCACCGGGTCTCTGGCTCTTGACCCTGCAAGGGAGTCCAGGGGGCCTGGACGACAGGCTTCAGCGAGGAGACGCACTGGCTCGGGGCTTCCGAGGTTCCTCCCACCCCAACATGCTGTTTGTCTCTGCTGAGTGCAGGGGACACAGTCACACAGAGGAGGTCAGCCCTCTACTCTGCGCCAGGAACACGGTCACACCGCACGGAAACCATGGCCCCCTCCACTGTCTGCTCATGTCTCTCTGGTGCACAAACGTGTGCCCACCAGTGCCTGAGGCCCACAGCCAGAGGCTCCTCGGTCTGGCTGACCGGCAGCAGGCCTGCGTTGACCCTCTGCCAGGAGAAGGGGCCGGCCTGGCTGGAGCCCGGAGCCCTGGGTCATGTGAGGACTCGGGAGAGGCCTCTGTGGATGGCGTGCAGCTTCTCCCACAACGTGGCAAAGGTGGGCCGCTCCTCAGGGCTGCCCCTCCAGCACTCCAGCATGAGCACGTAGACCTCCGCCGGGCAGATGGCCGGGCGCGGCAGCCGGTACCCTCTCGTGATCTGCTGCAGCGTCTCATGGTTGGTCATTCCTGGGAGGCGCAGGGCAGGAGCTGCTCAGTTCTGCCTGGGGGTCCCTATGGAGGGCTCCCTTAGCCCCCGCATCACCTGCCTGCCCTTGGCCAGATCCTTCAACCCCAAGCCGACAGCGTCCAAGATCGAGGGCCAGTGACTCCCGGGCAGAGCCCGCCTCCTCCCTCCGGCTGCCTAGAGATGCACCTTCATAGGGACACTGGCCGTAGGTGAAAACCTCATACAGCAGGACACCGAAGGACCAGACATCCGACTTCTGGGAGAAGACACGATAATTGGCTGCCTCGGGCGCTGTCCACTTGACCGGGATCTTGGAGCCGCTGCTTGGGGAGTAGATGTCGTCCTGGGGGCGAGGGAAGGCCCCAGGTAGGATAGGTGGGTGGGTGCCCCTCACCCATCCCCTCCAGCCATCAGGGGCTGACCTTGAGCAGCCGGGCCAGGCCAAAGTCGGCCACCTTGCAGGCCAGGCCGTCGTCCACGAGCACGTTCCTGGCAGCCAGGTCCCGGTGCACAATGCGTCGCTCCTCCAGGTAGCTCATCCCCTCGGCCACCTGGCAGGCAAAGCCCAGCAGAGGTGACAGACACAGGGCCCGGCCTTCAGGGCCTGCAGGAGACAGTTTGGGGCCTTATGGGGCACAGGGCCAAAGGTGGGATTGGCTGGCCTCCACCAGCGTCTCTTCCCCCCACACCTGAACGTCCTCATCCCTAAGATGTGCTGAGGACAGCACGGCCTGCTAAGGGTGCAGGAAGCCCTGAGCGAGGCAGGGTGAGGGTCCTGTACTCACCACACTGACCTATCCACTGGCCCAGACCCCTAATAAAGACCCAGGCAGAGAAGAGCCAGAGACAGGGCTGGGTCCACATCACGTGAGACCAAGGCTGGTGACCAGATGGGACCGCATCCCCAGCCCTCGAACTCCTTCTAGCCCCAGCCCCGGAACCAAAAGGCTCTGGCCTAGCCCAGCCCCCTGCTGGCTGGAGGCCAGGACAGGGATGGGGTCTGCAGCCTGGGTGCCCTGCTACCGAGAGACGCTGGTTCACCCCAGAAACCCCCACAGGCTCGGCTCTGCACTGGAAGGGAAGGGCTGGTGGCAGGCGTGGCAGGGCCCGGGGTTGGCAGGGCGGGTACTCACTGCCCAAGTAGGCCCGCAGGTTTCCCTTGCGCATGAGCTCCGTGACAATGTACACTGGCTCCCCAGCCGAGCACACCGCATGCAGCCGGATGAGCCGCTCGTGCCGCAGACCCTTCAGTGTTTGGATCTCCTTGGCGAGGTCCGTGAGCTTCATGTCGGCTGCGTGAGAGGGTATGGCTCCAGGTCTGGCCCACACCATGAATGTCACTGCCCCGGGGTCGAAAGTTGGGCAGCAGGTGCAGGGCCCAGCCATGGTTCAGGATCTCGGGGCCTCACCTGACTTGATGATCTTGATCGCCACGGGCAGGGAGCCCAGCCACAGGCCTTCCCACACCTCCCCGAAGTAGCCTTCACCTAGCTTCCTCCGAAGGGCAAATTCAGAGTGCGGCCGCTCCCACGCATCCTGCTGTATGGGCTTCTGCAGGGAGGGGGCACTCAGTGCCCTGCCCACTCCCTCCAGGGAGGCCGGGCAGGGAGTCTGGGCAGGGAGGCTAGGCATGGAGGTCAGGCAAGGAGGCTGGGCAGCGTAGGCCCCTGTGCTCTGTCCCAGGCAGAGCCCCTGCACCAGGCCTGGAGCGGGCACCCCCATTCCCAGCACAAGCTCACCTCACCCTGGCCAGCACTGCAGGAGCTCATGGCTCTGGGGGCCTAAGTGGCACCTTTGCCCTGGCCGGATATCCGTCTACACACCCTCATCACTGCCCCGGCCAGGCTGTCATTATGAGACCAGGGAAACCAGACTCCTGCCCTGGCCCTCGGCAGGGTGGCTCATCGGGGCAGTCCCAGGACCCAGCAGCCGCAGCCCAGCTGCAGCATCTTGCCACGGCGTCTCCTCCCACAGCTTCCGCCTTTGGGACCTGGGGCAGCCTTGCGTGCCTTCCTCAGACTGGCCCCACCCTCCCAGCTGCTCAGCTGCAGAGCTGGGCACTGCCATGGGTCTCCTCTCCCCACCCCAGCCCCCTAGGAATCCCAGCAACCCTCAGAGATGGGCTAAGACACCCGCAGAAAGCAGGGTATGCTAGGTGCTCTGAGGCTCCCAGGCCCAGACAGGCCCTAGAGCTGCTCCTCTGGAAGTCCCAGGGGCTTTGCAATGGGGTTGGGAGGGGCATCTAGAACAGGGCTGTGCCTTGGGCAGGCACAGGGCAGGCACAGGCCCACCTGGGGCACGCAGGGCCGCAGCAGCGGGTTCTGGATCAGCTTCCAGTTGGCCTTGTAGTAGATGAGCAGCTCCTCCAGGCCAGGGAAGAGCTGGCCCTTCTGCAGATAGAGGCTGCCGTCAGCTGCCATGGAGACCCGGTAGTGGCAGACGCTGGCCTGGGCCCGGACTAGGAAGGGTTCAGAGATGGAGACCCTGCCTCAGACGCATCTCCCTGCCAACAGACCTAACTGCCCTAACCTCCCACCACAGCAGATGGTGGCCAAAACCTGAGGGGCCTGGCCCAGATCTAGCTGGGGACCCCGAGATGGTCAGAGCTGTGTGGAGGAGGAAGTGTGGGCAGCTATAGGTTGGGGCAGGGCAGCAAGAGAAAAGCCCTGTTTGGAGCTTTTCTGCTGATGGTGTGCAGAGTAGGCCCTTAATAGATACTTGTAGAATGAATGAGTCCATGATGCAGTGAATGAATGAGTGACGGAGTGAATGAGTGAGTGAGTGAATGAATAAGCAAATGAATGAAAGAATAAGCCGGTGAATGAATGAGTGAAGGAGTGAATGAATGAGTGAAGGAGTGAATGAGTGAGTTAGTGAATGAGGAATGAATGGGCGAGTGAAGGAGTGAGAATGAATGGGTGAATAATGAATGGATGGATGAACAAATCAGTGAGTGAGCAAGTGCAGGGGGTGAATTAATGAATGAGTGAATGAATGACTGGATGAGTGACCAAATGAATGAATCAGTGAGTGAGCAACTTCAGGAGGTGACCAGCGTATCTGCTGTCGGGACCTCAGTGGGGCCGGGTATGAATCAGGAGCCAGCACTGCCTAGAGACCAACCACCCCAAGGTCAAGGGCCACTGGCCTGGTGGGGGACAGAGACAGGAGGGGCTGCTGCAGGTACCTGACAGTGAGTAGCCCCCGAGGCTGCTCTCGCTGGGCCGGACAAGGAAAGCCCCCGGTTCGTTGGGTGGGGAGAGGAGCAGCTCCTGGGCCTGGGTCCGGCTGACACCACTGAAATACCAGCTGCAAGCAGCAGGTGCAGGGTCACCTTGCAGGCCCCTCAGCCAGCGGCCCTCCATGCTGTCCCCTGTGCTGGCGGCAGGGCTGAGCCCAGCTGTGCCACTGCCTCTCAGGGAGAAGGTGCCCCTGTGACAGCCAGGGTCTGCACTGCCTCAGCCCCCAGGGCTGGCCCCATCCTCCTGCCCAGCCCTGAGCGTCCTCACCTTGGCCATGGGCTATCCGTTAGCTGGGGTTGACCTCCAGTTCCCTGTTCATAAAGTGACCGCCAGCCCCAGCCACAGGCAACAATCAGCCTTGGCCACAGGCCACCAAACTCCCAGCTTCGCTGAGCCCCTGTGAGGACCAGAGCCAAGAGCCTGATGAGCTGCCCTAAAGCACTGCTGGGCTACGGGTGTGGCTGCACAGGGCCACGGGCACCACCTGGCTGGACACGGCCCACGTGGCTCGGGTAGTTGGCCGCTGGCGGTGGCCCACGCAGAGCTCTGTCCTGAGGACGCAGCCTAAGCCAGGCTGGGGAAGCCAGTGGGCGGCTGCACGGGGTGCTGGGCGAACATTCAAAGCATCCTGCATCCCACGCTAAAGAGCCGTGCCCTGTACAGGACAGCCCCAAGCCTACTGGACTCTGTCCAAAGAGATGCTCCCTCCAAAAAGCCAGGTGCAGGTGAGACCGCTCTGAACACAGTGGCAGGGAGCTCCCAAGCCCGCACTCCTCAGATGCCCAAACATGGGGAGCCCACACCCGGGTGTTGGGGGTGAGGCCTGCTGGGGCTCCCCTGTCCAGGTGGACCACCCATTAAGTCACATCTACTCATTCCTGGGAGCCAGAGACACCCTTGGAAGGAAGATAGAAACGCCCAAGACCCCACTCCACTGAGCACCTCTGCTTCCCAAAGCCAGGGCAGGGACTCCACACCTCACTCAGCTTCCCATCCTGGAGCCTCCACTTCTGGGAGCTTCCTGGGACCCAGAGAGGGATGCCTGCCACTCCACCACCCCAGGGCACACCCTGTCAGCACCAGAAGGAGGAAGCACAGTGAGCAGCTGTCAGGGTGGGGCTGAAACCACCTGGGGAGCAGGATTAGGAGAGGACACAAGGCCAGCCTCAGAGTCCACGCAAGATTCAGGGCCGGGGCACCACCGTGCCATCCTGGGCAGCCCCGGCCCTGCCATCCTGGGCAGACGTGGCTGCTGGGACTGGGCAAGAGGGAGGACACTGTCTGGCACCCCTGCTCTGGGGACCTGGGGGGCCATGGGGCCAGCGGGAATAGAAACCAACGTGGCCAGGGCCATGGGGCTGGGCTGAGGTTGGAGGGAACGGGCGAAGCCAGAGGCAGAGAGGTGCAAGACCGGGGATGGAGAGGTGGCAGTCGGACATGCTGGCAGTAAAATTCGAAGGCTGGTTGTACCAACAACATGCTACAGTGCCTGGGTGGGGTCAGAGGGTGGACATGGGCCCCCCTGACATGAAACTCAGTGGGGCTGCAGTCTTTGGGGAAGCTCACAGACTTTTTCTGGGCCAAGAGGCAGCCCAGAGGCTGCCCAGCTCTGTCCACACAGCTCCTCCTGCAGCTGGGGCCCCTGCCCTCTGGGGTCTATTGGCAGGGAGACGCAACCCTCTCAAGTGAGAAGGGACCCAGGTCCCTCCCAGCACTGCGGGGCTCTGGGGGTGAGAAACGTTTTCCCTACACATCACCCGCCTCCTCTGAAGCCCACGTCAGGGCTTGGGGGTGGGGGCAGGCCCTGCATGTGTCCTGAGATGCAGGGATGTGCCTGGGGTCTCTCCCTGGGGCGTGAGGCCGGGTGTCTGGGGCTAATGACAGCTGAGTGTGGTTAGTCCTTTGATCTCCAGCCCAGGCAAATAGTCATTATCTTTAAGTAGGGACAGCCCTGCCCCACCCAGCCCTGCCCACACCAGCCCTGCCCCGCCCAGCCCTGCCCACGCCAGCCCTACCCAGCCCAAAGCCCTCCAGGAACTGCCCAAGGGGGTCTGTCCCCACACCTGAGGTGACTGTGAGCCCCTTCCCATCACAATGGCTGCTTGCCCCAACCACTGCTCAGGGCAAGCGGGGCAAGTGTGGGGTGAGGGCCTGGGGTCCCTCAGAAGGCACCTCCCTGTGACTCCAGCGTCATCCACCACATGCAGCCCCCAGGACCATCTGTGAGTGCCAAGGAGCCCCCAGGAGGCTGGAAGTGGTCCTGAGCAATGCCGAGGCCAAGGCTCGCCCCAGATGTCTGCAGGGCTCAGGCCTGGCCCGGCTGAACACAGGATCAAGGCAGCTGCCCAGAGCAGCCCCACTGGGCATCTCCACTAAGGGCATCTGCCAGCCCTCTGCTCACGTGGCCTCACCCAGAGCTCCTGGAACAGGGCCATTGTCTCACCTGGTGCCTCCCAGCCCTTGTCCTCCAAGCAGTGACCATGAACACTGGACTCCCTGTTGAGGGCGGGAGGGCCTGGCCAGCTGCACAGGGTCCTGGAGTCACCGCATGCTGGGTGCCTGGCTGGTCCAGCTCTTGTGCCCAGACCTGACCCCTCCTGCTGGAGCTACCTCTCCCTCTCGGCAGTGCACCGAGGACACTGCCGTTTTCCCCTGAATGAATGCCAGGATGAACAAATGAATGAACAGACAACCATGGACACGCGATTTCCAGCTCAAGGTCCATGACCCCAGCCTGGGGCGGGCAGGCTCTGGCTCCGGCTCCGACGCGAGGTACTCACGGTTGGTCTGAGAGCAGCTCCGGAGAGGCCTCGGCAACGCAGGTGATGGGCACGAGCCCTGCGCTGGGCTGGCCCGAGAGCCTGCGCGCAAGGGTGCAGCCGCCCTCATCCTCCCCGAGGGCGCAGAGACCGTCCCCGCGGCGGACACTCAGATCCCCCCTGCGCCGCGCCCTGAAGTCGTAGAGCGCGCGGAAGAGCTGCGGGCGCGGCACCAGGGGGCTGCGGGGCGAGGGCGCGGGGTCGGCCTCGGGGTCCGGCTCGCCGCCCGCCGGCCAGATTTTGTCCCAGAAGAAGGACAGGAAGGCCAGCCGCGTCCTGAGGAAGGACTCCATGACCCCCGGGGTCACCACGCTGGGCCCAGGGCCTCGCCGGCCGCTGCCATGGAGCCCCGAGGGCGCAGGAGGAACTGGCGGCGCCGGTGTCCAGCGCTCCCTGCGCCGCGTCCCCAGCCGGCACCTGCCCGTGGGGCGACGGGGACACCGGCCCTGTGGTCACTCGGAGGCCCCCGCAAGGAGGTACACCGGGCGTTCGGGCTGGGGATGGGGTTCAGGGTGGACACCCTGCCTCAGGCGCACCGATGGCCCCTCCTCCCCTCCCTCGACCTCCAGGCGTCCTGTGTGAGCTGGATCCCCTCCCGGACCCACCGAGGGAGGCTAGGCTGGGGCAGGGCGGGCTCCGGGAGGTGCCTCGGAGGGCGGGGCGGGCAGGGCCCGCCTCCCGCCCGACCTCGCAAGGCCAGGCAGCCGGGTGACTGTCCAGCCAGGCCCGGCCCTTGCCCATGGACGCCGCAAGCCGGGCAGTCCCGCGGAGAAGTGGGGTCCAGGGAGGGCGATTCTGTCCACCACCTGAGTAGTTGCCAAGTCCGAGCTGCCCTTACTGAAAAATGTCCTGCTTATTTCAATGTTGCCCAGATACTGTAACACCATCAACCCCACACAGGCTCTGCGCTGAGCCGGCAGAGGCCCCGGGACAGGCGCTTGAGGGGCTCTCAGCATTCCAGCCTTCATGCTGTAAACAAGATGCTGATTGCAGGGAGCTCGGCCTCAGGGCCGGCACCCAGATGCCCCACGATGCCCTGTGACTGGCTTCTGGGCCAGTGGATGCCCAGGAGATACCCAGAGACCACTCTGGGGAAGCGGAGGCTGGGGTACGAGCAGGGCAGCTGGCACACGGGGAAGCGGCAGTGGGCCAGCCCCCAGCCTGGACCTCCCACCCTCTCCCCAGCACACGGGGAAGGGGCAGTGGGCCAGCCCCCAGCCTGGACCTCCCACCCTCTCCCCGGCACACGGGGAAGGGGCAGTGGGCAAGCCCCCAGCCTGGACCTCCCACCCTCTCCCCGGACAGTGTCAAACCCCACATGCTGAAGCAAACTCTGCCCACCCAGGCAGGTCCCCAAGACAGGGCAGGATTGGGGGAGTGAATCCCAGCAAAACCCAGCAGAGCCAGGTCTAGGGTGGGGTCCTGAGGCAGGGGATGGGGGCCCATCTGCAGTCTCTGCTCCCGCCAGCCTCCCCTCGGGCTCCTGAGTGGGTTGGGGGGCATCTACAGTCTCTCTCCTCCCTCCGGCCTCCCCTCCAGGCCCTGAGTGGAGAGCAGGGGGCATCTCCAGTGTCTCTCTCCTCCCACTGGCCTCCCCTTGGGGCCCTGAGGGAGAGTAGGGGTGGGGGCTGTCTGCAGTCTCTCACTCCTCTCACCGCCCCCCCAGCAGCCCCTTCAACCCCTGGGGGGCCTTCATGGACCTCACATCCACCCCTCCCCACATCTCACACCCATCAATGCCCCGCTTCATGTGTGTGGTGGAACGCATCCATCCAACAGGGTGACCAGTGTCCAGCCGACGAAAAGCCCTCTCACGCCTGCCTGTCCTGGAGCTGCAAACCAACTTCTTGGCAACCTCGCGTCTGGGGACTGGCGTGTGCATTGTGGGGTGGCAGTGACACCCGTGGGCTGGCTCTTGGCACCCCAGGGCCAAGCTGTGTCCCTGGTTGGCAGCCTGGAGCCAGCAGGGACCCTGGGAGGCTGGACATCGCCAGGCTCGGGCAGGCTCCACCCCATGGAGAAGCCTCCTTTGGCGGGGGAGGGGGGTGAGGTGGTGTTCAGAAACGTGGATAATTATAAATACTAAATTGGGGGTGGTCTTAGAGGGACCCCGAAGCCGATGCCCACCACCTTCTCCTCCAGCACACGTGCAATGTGGGGTTTTCGCTGACCAGTTTCTTTCCCTTACCCTTCTTTTTTTTTGGAAACAGGGTCTCACTCTGTTGCCCAGGCTGGAGTGCGGTGATGCCATCACAGCTCTTAGCCTCCGTCTCCTGGGCACAAGCAATCCTACTGCCTCAGCCTCCTAAGTAGCTGGGACTACAGGTGTGCACCACCACGCCCAGATACGTTTTTTATTATTTGTAGAGATGGGATCTCCTTTTTCCCAGGCTGGCTTTGAATTCTCAGCCTCACGTGATGCCCCTACCTCCCACAGTGCTGGGACTACAGGCGTGTGCCACCACACTCAGCAACCAGTTCTCCTAAACCCTCCCTAGGACGTTGACCCTCCCTCCTAGAACGCCAAGGCCACACAGCTCCAGGGAGGCCTCTCAGGGAATGGGAGGCTCCCATGCTCACCACACCGGGGCCAGCTGTTCAGGGCACTGAATGCAGATTCCTTCTGGATACTCCTTGTCCCTTAGAGCCATGGGATCATGGCATAAGGCTCAGCACATTCCATGCCCAGCTGGAGCCGGAGTCAGAGCCAGACCTAGCCATCAGGGCTAGGGCCCTATCGGGCCTCTGCCCAAGCGTGTCTCATCCCCACTGCATCACCCACCTACAGATCAGCTCCCAGCGTCCTCCCCATCTTCCCCTCCTTGTACCTGCCACCCTTGCACTGCACACATGCCGGGGTGAACTCAGTCAGCAGGCAGCCAAGGCCGGCTTCATCCGGCTCCTCCCTGGTGGTCCTCAGAATCCTCGGCCCTGCAGGCCCAGCTGCCCCGTCTGCTGACCTCCACGTTGTGCCCAAATGCCCACCTCTTCCTCACCTCACCACCTGGTGCAGCACAGCCCAATGCAGGGCCCCCGGCCAGGTGTCCAGGTCGACAGTGCCTTCCCCGCCTGCTGGGCACTCCCCCTGTGACCTCACCTCCTCCCTCAGCCCTCGCGGGGAGGTAGCAGAGGGGAGTGAGGAAAGGGGCCAGGGTCAGAAGACTGGGGCTTGGCCTGGTACGGTGGCCCACGCCTGCAATGCTAGAATTTGGGGAGGCTATGCAGGAGGATCACTTGAGCCCAGGGTTCAAGACCAGCCTGGGCAACACAGTGAGACCTCGTCTCTATTTTTTTTTTTTTTAAAGAAAAGGCCAGGAGTGGTGACTCACACCTGTAATCCTAGCACTTTGGGAGGCTGAGGTGAGTGGACCACCTGAGGTCAGGAGTTCAAGACCAGCCTGGCCAATATGGTGAAACCCCATCTCTGCTAAAATACACAAATTAGCTGGTCATGATGGTGGGTACCTGTATAATCCCAGGTACTCGGGAGGCTGAGAAGGGAGAATCGCTTGAACCCAGGAGACAGTGGTTGCAGTGAGCCGAGATCAAGCCGCTGCATTCCAGCCTGGGCAGCTAAATGAGACTCCATCTCAAAAAAATAAAAATAAAGAAAGGAAAAAAAGACCAGGGCTGGAGTCCTGCTCTCAGACTCACTGGCCACATGACCTTGGGCACACAGTGCTGAACCGCCCCGTGCCTCAGTTTCCCCATCTCAGCACTGAGCTTACAACAGCCTGGAGGACATAGCTCTGAGGGTGACAGTGGTCAGAGTGCACCCTCTTCCCCCATGACTGTGGCCTCACTAACCCAGCCTTACCATCCTCAGGGTCCAGGGAGGCTCTGTCTGCCAGGGACACTAGGCCCAAAGTGCTCACTGCCCATGCCCTCATGGCTACAAACAGGGCTGGGCAAGACTGAACCCAGAGTGGCTCCTGGCACCCTGCAGCGCTGCCCAGCAATGAAAAGGAGGAACTGTGGATGCCTGCACGGAGGGGGTTACGCTGAGCTCAGGAAGCGCATCCCAAGGCTGCATACTGAAGGCCCACATGGATAGAACATTCTTGAATCAATGACATAGAGACGGAGAGAGGAGTGGCTGCAGAGCTAAGGAGGGGTGGCAGGAAGCACATGGCCATAAACAACATGTCAGGCCCCCTGGGGTGGCACCGTGCTGGCGTCTGCATAGGCATCAGGGTCCTGGTGTGATCGCGCACTGCAGGCCTGCAAGATCCTCCCATGGGAGTCTTCGTGGAAGGAAACGGGCCCTCTGTGTTATCTCTTACAACTGCAGGTGAATTTACAATTGTCTCAAAATTAAAAGTTTAATTTTATTATTATTATTACTATTTTTGAAACAGGTCTCACTCTGTCTTACTGCACCCAGGCTGGAATGCAGTGGTGTGATCTTGGCTCACTGCAACCTCCACCTCCTGGGTTCAAGGGATTCTCCTACCTCAGCCTCCCGAGTAGCTGGCATTATAGGCGCATGACACCATGACTGTCTATTTTTTGTGTTTTTAGTAGAGACGGGGTCTAACCTTGTTGACCAGGCTGGTCTCAAACTCCTGACCTTAGGTGATCCTCCTGCCTAGGCATCCCAAAATGCTGGGATTACAGGTGTGAGCCACCGCACCCAGCCATTATTATCCTTATTAGAGACAGGGTCTCCCTCTCTTCCCCAGGCTGGAGTGCAGTGGCACCATCTCAGCTCACTACAGCCTCACCCTCCCAGGCTCAGCTGATCCTCCAGCCTCAGCCTTTCAAGCAGCTGGGACCACAGGTGCACACCACCACACCCAGCTAATTTTAAAAATTATTTTAAAACATACAAGAGTCTCTCTACGTTGCCCAGGCTGGACTCAAACTCCTGGCCTGAAGGGATCCTCTCACCTTGGCCTCTTGAAGTGCTGTGATTACGGGCCTGAGCCACTGAGCCCAGACAAAAGTTTAATTTTTAAAACTTGGATGGGAAATCAGAAATCGAAAGAAAGGGGGTAGGATGGAGCCCAGGAGAGGGCAGAGGTCCGGGACCTGCCTGACCCCAGAAGAGAAGGGGAGCTGCTCTGCTTCTCTGTGGGTGGACTGTGGGGCTGGGGGTAAGGGGTCAGACAGCACCCCCTTCTCCAAACAACCCAGCTTTGTCTCTGAGCCCTAAATAACAGTAACAGCAATAACCATAGCTGGCATTTATTGCGTTCCAGCCCAGGCAGGGAGGGCAGTGCAGAAACAGCACCCAATAGGACTGGGCACGGGGCTCACACCTGTGATCCCACAGGATCTGAGAGACGCATGTGGAGGATCACATGAACTCGGGAGGTGGAGGCTGCAGTGAGCGGGTGACAGAGCAAGACCCCATTTCAAAAGAAACACCCACACCCACCCGCTTCCTCCCAGGCCTAACCCCTGGGGCCTCCCCGCACCAAGGGAAAGCTCTTCCAGGGTGGGGTCACCAGAAGACGGGGGAGGCTCAGGTGACAGAACAACCTGGGAGGGGCTCAGGGACGCCCATCCTGGGAGAGGCCCCAGCACTGACCTCTCTGGGGGTGGAGATGAAGAGGATGGAAAGGGCATCCTCTTCCAGCATCTTCTCGAAGGTGAAGCAGGAGCACCTTGGGGTGTCTGAGACTGACTGTGACCCTAGGAGACCCCCCAGTTAGCTGGGGTGTTCTGTTGGGGAAGGGGAGGATCCCAGAGGCCCTGAGTCCAACTGAACGGATACGGACGGGACCAGATGGCCTCAGAGCTCCTCTGCGGGCCTCTCTGGAGCTGTGGAGACCCCATTTATCCACAGTCAGGTCGGGCCCGAGCTTGGGCGGCCCGTTTCGGAAGGAGCCTGCGGTGGGACGACCCTGTGGTGGGAGGAGCCCATGGTGGGAGGACCCTGTAGTGGGAGGAGCCAGTGGTGGGAGGGGCCTGTGGTGGGAGGAGCCTTGCTGGAAGGAGCCCCCCGGTGGGGCGGAGCCTTGGTGGGAGGAGCCTGCGGTAGGAGGTGCCCACGGCGGGCGGGGCCGCTCCTCTCTGTCTGGGCACTGGGTAGTCCATCCATCCGCCAGGTCACTACTGGTCCCTTCCTGTCTCCCAAATTCCTCCGAGGGATTCCCGAGGACTGCGCCCGGATTGAGGGGTTGGGGAGGAACCCCCTCCCAGTCACCCGCGTTTCCTGCGCCCCGCCAGAAGCCGGGGAGGTGTGCGTGGCGAGCGCTGTGCCCGCGGACGGGCTCCGGGACGGGCGTCTTTCAGGAGGAACCCCACTTGGAGCCCGGCTCTCGGACCAGCCACCTGCGGTGGCCCCCCCCAGGTCGGGGACGCGGGCCCCCAGAAGTCTAGGGCTCACCAGCAAGCGAAGCGGACAGAAGACTCCTGGGCTCGGGGTCCTGGGTCCCCACCCCCGCCCCGCCCTCGGGCCGCAGCGTCACAAAGGCCTCTGGTCCCCAGGGCAACCCGCGGAGCACCAGCGAGGGAGGCTGGACTCTGGGAAGTCCGCGCGGCTCGGCTTCGGAGGCAGGGCAAGTGGGCCGGACCTGGGGCGGTGGCGGAGGCTGTGAGAGGAGGATGTGGGTCTCGGGAAGGCAAGGGGCAGGGGCAGGCAGAGCGCCAGGGAGTTGGGCCCGGGCCATAGGAGCCGAGGGCAGTGGAGTGGAAGGGGGAGGGCGCAGGGACCTGGTGGTCTCAGGGAGGCGGGCCTGGGACCAGGGGTGTGTTGGAAGCAGGATGGTCTCATAACCGCCTTCCCAGGTTGACGACCAGCTCCTCTGGGTTTTCCACCTGGGAAGCATCCTTCAGAATTCCCTCCACCATGAAATCCACCCCAGCCTCCAGCCAGGGCAGGGCTTAGGCCTGGGGTCCTGGCCTCCTGCTCTCAGCTTGCACCTCACCCCGGGCACACTCCCTGCTGTCCCCAGGGGGCTCAAGGGTTGCCCCTTTGAGCATGAGGTAGACGTGGCTCGATGGTCCCTGTGCGACCTTGGGGAAGTCACACACTCACTGCTTAGTTCTCATTTGCGGTTCAGGTTTGTCCAAGGCCCAAGTGGCTGCGACAACCTGAGATCCCCAGAGTTGCTGGGAGCTGGGGCGACAGCCAGAGATGCAGCTTGCTCCCCAGGGAGCTGCAGCAGAGCCTGGGGCCACAGCTGTGCTCGCCGGTGCACCACGGACAGAGCTCAGGCCTGGCTCAGCAGCTGGGCGCAAACCTGGGATGAGAGCAAGCACCAAGCTTCTCAGCCTCAGTCTCCTGGGAAATGGGGTGGCAGAATCCAGCCCCTTCGTGGAGTGTTGCTGGTGGAGTCCGTGAGCTCACCAGGCACAGGATCCCCGGTCCACAGTGAGGGAGGAGGACTGCTCCTCCAGGCCCGGGCCTGGCTGCCCTCCTCCCACACTGACTGGTCAGCTGGCCTTGTCTTTGGTGAGGCACATCTCTGTTCTGCAACTGCGGTGAGATGTGGAGAGTCCCCAGGAAGAACCGGAGCGGGAGGATGGCCCACGAGTGTCCCCAAGGGGGGTCCTATGCTGCATAAGACCTCGCTGTCTCCTCTCCACAGCCCCATGGGACCCCCTTTCAGCACCAGCGCTAGGAAGTGGGACCCTTGCCAAGCACTGGGGTTCCTGCCCTGGTGGTTCTGGCCGGAAGCCCGCAGTCCTAGCCTTTCCTGTTCCGTCCTCCAGGCCACTGTCAGTAGAGGTTTTTGCCCCTCAGCATAAACTGAGTCCAGATCTATAACCTGCCCATCCAGCCCTCCAGGCAGCCTCTTCCCAGAGAGTTGTGCCCCCGAGGAAGGACAGAGGCCCAGCATGGGGGCAGTGGGCTGAAGCCACTGCTAAGCAAGCTGTGGTCTGGGGATGCCAGCCCAGCTGACACCCAGCCCTACCCCCAGCTCCTGGATGATGAGCACCCACGTGGCAGGCCCGGGCCTGGACAAGATGAAGTTGGGCAGTCCCCAGTCCCTCCTGGACCAGGAAGAGGCAGAGGACCAGCAGCTGCTAGAGCCGGAGGCGTGGAGGACCTACATGGAGCGCCGCAACGCCCTGCGTGAGTTCCTGACCTTGGAGCTGAGCCCGCAGCTTCTCAAGCGCCACCACGCCCGCATGCAGCTGCTGCGGAAGTGCTCCTACCACATCGAGGTCCTGCCCAAGCACCTGGCCCTGGGTGACCAGAACCCGCTGGTGCTGCCCAGCACCGTGTTCCAGCTCATCAACCCCTGGAAGTTCCAGCGCATGAAGAAGGTGGGCATGGCGCAGACCAAGATCCAGCTCCTGCTGCTCAGGGACCTGCTGGAGCAGCTCGACCACAGTCGCGCTGAGCTGGACGCCCTGCTGGAGTCGCCCGACCCACGGCCCTTCCTGGCCGACTGGGTGCTAGTGCAGCAGCGGCTGGCAGAGGTGTTGGCCACCATGGACAGCTTCCTGACCATGATGGTGCCAGGCCAGCTGTACATCAAGCACCGCCTGGTGTCCGACATTGGGGCCGCCAAGATCCCGCACATCCGGCTTATGCTGAGCACCAAGATGCCCGTCATGTTTGACCGCAAGGAGTCGGCGGCCCACCAGGACTGGGCCCGGCTGCGCTGGTTCATCACCATCCAGCCGGCCGTGCCGGAGCAGTACGAGCTGCGCTTCAGGCTGCTGGACCCACAGACGCAGCAGGAGTGCGCCCAGTGCGGCGTCATCCCCGTGGCCGCCTGCACCTTCGACGTCCGAAACCTGCTGCCCAACCGCTCCTACAAGTTCACCATCAAGAGGGCCGAGAGTGCCACACTGGTGTACGAGCCGTGGAGGGACAGCCTGACCCTGCAGACCCAGCCGCGGCCGCTGGAGGGGCCCGGTCTCAGCCACACCATCCGAGAGGTGATTTTCTAATATTTATCCACGAATAAAGAGGAGTGTAAATGCACATACAGAATTAAAGAAACAAACATATTTACGTTTGAAAGGCAGTAGCCACCAGTGTTTTTCCTGGCTCACAACATGAGACCTCAGCCCAAGCTCAGGGACAAGGAGGCCTCCCTGTTGGAGGGGGCTTTTTCCCCCTACTCCCTGTGTCCAGTGGAAGCCCCAGGCCCTCTGCTCCTGCTTTTCCCCAGGGGGACCCCCCCCAGGCCAAACCTCCCAAGACAGCTGACCTGGGAGCTGGAAGATCCCCTGACACCAGTGGCCACCTCCAGTGACAAGAGCTGCTTCACAGGGGCTCTGCCATCCTGGCCCTGGGCCCTCTTTGCCACCCCCATCGCCGTGACCAGGCTCTGCCTTCCTTGCCTGAGGGGCTGGGGAGCTCCCTCAGGGGATGGCACTCCTAGGCTGTGGTGCCTCCCACCACCCCCTGCCCAGCCTCACGTGCCTGAGGAGGCAGCCACACCACCGAGGGTCCCTGGCTGTGAGCAGCTCAGCCAAGGCCCCCATGCCCCACCCCCACCTTTTGTTCCTCAAGGGCCCCCCACACCCATCCAGCTCCCTCTCTCCTCCAGGATTGGGAGCTTTTGCTAGGCACCCAGCCCCTGCTTCCCCTGACCTCTCACCTGTGGGGCCCCGGCTACCGCTTACTCCCAGAAGCCTTCCCTGGCTGCAAGCTGGTGAGAACTCCAAGTCCCATTCCTAGAGGCGCCTTCTCATCCTCCACGCGGGCACTTCTCAAGCTATTCCAAAACTACTGTCTATTTCATGACTGCCCATGAATAGCTGTGCTCTTCAAGGCAGGGCTGGTCTAGCTCACCAAGGAGGCCACGGTCCTGGGGACTCCATGCTCCGCCCCTCCCTCCACAGACACCCAGAACCTCTTTTCCCACAGTGACCAAAGCCCCGGCCACCATCTGACCCCCAGCTGGCTCTGGGAGGCCCTGCTGTGCACTTCAGGGGCAGCTGGTGTCACAGGAGCTTCTGTGGACACGGCCACAAATGGGCCAGGTGTGGAGGGAGCCCAGTCCACTGTGGCCGGGGATCCGAGGAGCAGCTTCAAAGGTGGGACTAGGAGGATAGTCAAGGCTAGTGGCCTCAGGGACTTTGGACTTGGCCAGGCTGCGGACAGAGTGCAGCGGCCAGGGGCCACCAGAGCAGCACACAAGGCACACATGGCCTGCCCTCAGCACACAAGGCACCAGCCTTCCTCATGCCCAAGCCACCCTCCCCACGCCCGAGACACCCTCCCCACGCCGAGATACCCTCCCCAAGCCCGAGACACCCTCCCCACGCCTGAGACTCCCTCCCCACACCGAGACATGCCGGAGCCACCGGCTGTGCAGGGGTCACCGCCCTCCCCATGGCCCTGCACCGGGCACTCCGCACCTGGCCCTTGACGGCCTCCACGCTGTGTCCCAAGCACAACTGCCATCCACTTTTGCCCCCCAGCCAGGTCTCAAAACACGAAGAAGTGAGAAGAGCTTTCGGAGTGGTCTTCATCATTAAATTAATATCTAATCACATAATTCAAAGATATAAAAATTGGAATGTAGAAGGTGGGGAAACCCCTCCCTCAGGACTGGAGGGGCAGCAGGGGCAGAGCTGCCCTGGGGCAGGTGGGTGTTGCTGGGTCCCTCCAGGGGGAAGGCTGAGAAACCGACACAACTGAGCAGGTTGTCCCGCAAGGCTCGGTCTGGGTGGAGTATCGCCCTAGCACCTCCCGGCTCCTGAGCCCGCTGTGCAGCCCACAGGAAGATGGCAGGACTGGCTTTTCACGTTTCAGAGGGCCAGGTGTAGCAATGTGGAGGGGCTTTGGGCTGCCCTCCAGCAGCCCTTGAAGGACACAGGCAGTGGTGGTGGGAAAAAGGCCCCCCCTGCCAGGGAGGCCTCCTTGCCCTGAGCTTGGGTTGAGGTCCCTGCTCCAGTAAAAAGGATACTGGGTTTTGTTTTTTTGAGACAGGGTCTCATTCTGTCGCCCAGGCTGGAGTGCAGTGGTGCAATCCTGGGTCACTGCAACCTCTGCCTCCAGTGATTCTCGTGCCTCAGCCTCACAAGTAGCTGGGATTACAGGCACCCGCCACCATGCCCAGCTAATTTTGTATTTTTAGTAGAGACAGGGTTTCACCCTGTTGGCCAGGCTGGTCTGGAACTCCGGACCTCAGGTGATCTGTCCTCCTCAGAGTGATTCAGGCTTGAGCCACTGGGCCCAGCAGGATTTAAATAGGAAATAAATTTGAACTCCACAGACACTATCCAGGGTAATCACAGATGGTGTCCAAAGGTCAAAGGGCAGTCTCCACAGGGTTTCCTTCCTGGTTCTGAGACTTCCCAGTGAAGGCAGAACTTCTTCGCGCTGGTCCCAAGGAAACACTTCTTGGCCACCCTGAGAGGCGGTGCTGTCCCCGATGTCCAGGAGAAGCAGGGGTGTGGAGACCGGCCATCCCCTTTCCTACTCACTTTCCCCCCAGGGAGACAGGCAGGCTGGTGAGCAGGTGGCGAGGTGGGCAGGGGTGCTGGCCTTTCCCTCCCTGTCTTGGAACGGTGCTGGAGGAGAGGGCTCTTCAGGAAGGCACAGCTGGCCTTCTCCGGACACGCACCTGGCTGGCAGGCACGAGGCTCTGCTGAGCCTCGCAGAAGTCCAGGAGGCTACGCCAGAGGGGACAGCAGCGCAGGAGGAGGTGGTCTCCTGTGAGCGTGGAAGTCAGGCAGGAGTCAGGCGGGAGTCAGGCAGCTCCCTGGCCCCAGCCCCGGCCCCACCTGCTTGCCCAACAGGGAGGAGCCTGGCCCCACCCTCACCAATCAGGCAGAGCCCCTCTTGTGCCCGCGTGAAGGCCACATTCACTTGGTTGGGGTCCACGACAAAGCCCAGGAACTTCTTGAGCCAGCTCTTGGTCGGCCGCTGGTCCAGGTCGCTCTTGGCACAGGTGCGGACAGTGCTCACCAGCACGTAGCGCCACTCGCTCCCTGTGGGACAGGAGGTGAGGCCCTGCAGCTGCTGCACCCACCCTCCTGCCCCCCCCCAAGCCCCCAGCCTCACCCTGGCTCTTGGTGATGGAAGACACGACCACCCCGGCAATGCCCTCTTGCAGAAGCGCCTTGCTGATCTCAGAGGCCTGCGCATTGTAGGGTGTGAGGACAGCGAGGTCCTTGGGCTCCACTGTCCTGCCCAGGGTCAGCTGTTTGGTGATGCGGACCTGAGGGGCCAAGGGGACAGTTGGAGTGGAGCCTGGTGCCTCTCCTGTCCCCTCCTCCTCCAGGAAGCCTTCCCTGCCTCACAGGCACAGACACTCACCACCTCAGCTACCTCCTCCAGGTTAGCCTTGGAGTTCTCATTCCCTTCGTCCGTGGACACCAACAGCCTCCACTCGTGGCCCTGCACGTGGCCAAAGATGACAGGACAGCTCTCTTTGCCAGCGTGGCCCAGGACACTGGGAGGCCGCCTCAGGCCCTGCCACGTCTTCAGCCTGCTCTTGTAGAATGCCATAGAGGGGAAGGCACAGATGCCCTCATGCTGCAGGCAAGAGTGTGCCAGGTCAGAGGTGCCCGACCTGCCACGCGGGGCTGTGGTCCCCAGCAGCTGCACATGGGCTGGGGGCTGAGTGGGGGGTTCCTCACCATGCAGTACTGGGTGTCCACTGCATGTGGGTTAGGGGCTGAGTGGGGGGGGGAACACACCATGCGGTACTGGGTGTCCACTGCATGTGAGCTAGGGGCACAGTGGGGGGGCTCCTCACCATGCGGTACTGGGTTTACAA
>CAUYOR010011856.1:0-13760 GCA_963573925.1 Callimico goeldii
GAAATTTTGGAAAACACAAAAACTTTCCTTTTCTTTAATTTCCACATAAGTTTATGACCACTATTAAATTTTGCTGCTTTCTTCTAATGAAGAAGATTCAGTGGTGATGCCAAGTAAAACATCAAAGTTTTCACCATTTTCTTTTTTTTTTTTTTTGAGACAGAGTTTCGCTCTTGTCACCCAGGCTGGAGGGCAATGGCGCGATCTCGGCTCACCGCAACCTCCGCCTCCTGGGTTCAGGCAGTTCTCCTGCCTCAGCATCCTGAGTAGCTGGGATTACAGGCACGCACCACCACGCCCAGCTAATTGTTTGTATTTTTAATAGAGACGGGGTTTCACCATGTTGACCAGGATGGTCTCGATCTCTTGACCTTGTGATCCACCCGTCTCGGCCTCCCCAAGTGCTGGGATTACAGGCTTGAGCCACCGCGCCCAGCAACATTTTCTTAATACAATGTTAGAGCGGCCTACTTGTCACTACGAAGATATTGTTAGCTAGCAGACACGACCTCTCACTTTTCTAAGTGTATCACTTATTTTCTGAGTGGTAATAGAAAAATAAATACACGAATGCACTCTTTCAACCAAATCAACCAATATTACAGTGAAACACGAAGAGGTGGGAGAATCGAGGGACACAAATTTGATGGGCTTACCTCTGAAGTTGTTGGTCCACATTTCATCTTCATCAAAATGAGCATCCCCTCCAATACCTGGGCCTGGTTGAAAAGCGTGAGCTAGGTTTCCTCCAGGCCCATCAAAGGGAGAATTGTCCCGATGATCTGAAAGAAGCAGAATTCAATGAAGGGTCCTGTGGTTCTTATGCGGGCTAAGCTAGAAGGGCAAGCATTAGCTTTGTTAAGGGACTGGTAGACTTCCATCAGATGTGATGCAGTTTCTCTCTGTGAGTCCATAAAATCAACACTCCTTTTAAACAAGCAACTCCAGTTGCAAAGCTGTGAGATTTAGGGACAAGGTGAGGTTAAGGTGCCACGAGAAGGACTTACCTCCCCTGACAAAAGATATCATTATGTCTGCTTGACCCTTAGGGACCTTGGTGAATGTCAGAGGTGTGACGTCACTCCAGAGCTGAAAGGCTTTCTCAATGGCTTGGTCCACATCTGCTCTTGACAAATCTGGAGTGTAGTTTTCAATCCTTAGAATGAAGTAAAATAGAGACATGTTGGACATGACTTCTTAACCACTGTCATGGGAAATGGCTCCCTCCCTCTGGCCCTCAGTCAGGCTACCTGTAGGTCAGATGTGTTTTCTCCCAGCGAGGGTTCCCCTCCGTGAGGACAAACCGAGCCACGTCCGGGACTCCGCATCTGGGCTGCTTCATCACGTTCAGGGTTTCAGCATCTGGTTTACCCGTCACTTTCAGCCCAAAGAACTCCTGCATTTGCTTCAATTTTTCGACCACTGGGCCACTGTTTCTCTGCTTTTCAACCTGCTTGCCGTCGTTCCTCAGGTTGTAGTATTGTTCCAGGTATTTCTGAAAAAAGAAAATTATCAAAACACTGCATGGGAAATCTTTCTCATTGCTCTAAAAACTTGGTGGCATTAAGTTTTAGCCAAGACAGAGAACTGCTTTTAAAGCTTGTGTTTAGGGTTCACAATTGCTTTTATCCTTATCTTTGGTGAGAAATGAAATTTCAGAGTAGAAAC
Organism: Callimico goeldii; assembly: GCA_963573925.1. Classification (NCBI taxonomy): domain Eukaryota; kingdom Metazoa; phylum Chordata; class Mammalia; order Primates; family Cebidae; genus Callimico; species Callimico goeldii. The sequence continues at coordinate 1,669 of CAUYOR010011856.1, forward strand.
GCCCCTCTCTCAGGTACTGTGAACTATGAACTTCATAGTAGAGCCATTTTTGTAGAGCAAGATTTCCATACTGTGGCAAGTCTGAAATTTGTAGGAGAGGTTTGAATACTGTTCCTTTACTTCCCTCTCACCTCCAACCAGAAAAGGAGAACCTATGCACGGCTAGATATATTCTTGCAGGGGAGTCGTGTTTCTAGCAAAATAAAATTGTCTTTATAGGAAATCCAACCTTAAGAAACTCCATTTCGTTTCTGTGGAAATACACAAACTAAAGATCTGCATTATTGTCATTTGCAGCATTTACCTGGACTATCTCCACATCTGGCTCTTGCGTTTCTAGAGTCGCTGGGAAGCCATGAGACACCACACCCCAGAACAGCAGCAGCAGCAGCGGAGGAGGATAGCTGGGCATGTTGGCCTTAGTCTTCCTTCTCAGTGCAAGGCAAGTGGTGGGTTCTCAGCTCCCCACTGCTTCACTGTCCCAGCCAGGAAGCTCCCTCTCTATATATAGAGTCCTTGCCCTTCTAGAAAGCAGAAGGCTGTCTGACTCATGTTTTATTAACATCCTCTTGATTACCTATGAATAGATTAAGAATCATCAGAAATAGTGACTCCTAGCAGATGGTCTGCAATTGCTTGGTGTTGCAACGTCATGATTAATTTCAAACAAGACGTGTGTGAAGGAGACACACTCCACCGTGTAAACAGTGGTTTTCTCCAGTTCATTCCTCTCAGATTTGAGAGAGGCTCTTGTCATATACGCAGGTCAATGAGTACTTTATGGGCTTTTTGAAGACTTGATTCTGATGGTCATAACGTGCTACGGGTTTCTCCACACACCTTGCTCCCAGGACAGAGGGCAGAATTACTGACACCGTGCACCTTACGGCTGTTCAGCACCTGTGCTGACTCAAGTACAGCTCCTCCAGCGCTCACTTTACGGTGACTCTCTGGGGTTTTCTGAGGTTCCCCTCTGCTTTGGTTAAGCTGGCTGGTACTCTATTGCAACAGCACCATGGCTTCCCTTGATCTTTACTCGGAGCCAGGCATGGCAGCTCAAGCCTGTAATCCCAGAATTTTGGGAGGTTGAGCCAGGGGAATTGCTTGAGCCCAGGAGTTCAAGATCAGCCTGGGCAACATGGTGAAACTCCATCTCTACAAAAAAATTTGTTTAAATTAGCCAAGCATGGAGGCATGTACCTGTAGGCACAGCCACTGAAGAGGCTGAGGTAGGTGGATCACATGAGCCTGGGAGGTGGAGGTTGCAGTGAGCTGTGATCATGCCACTGCACTCCAGCCTAGGCAACAGAGTGAGATCCTGTCTAAAATAAAATTTAAAACAATTTACTCAGGCCTAGGATGTAAGAGCCTTACCCAAGAAGACCCCTTACCCACAAGAGTATGGGATAACTCCCCACCCTGTGTAGGCCCTGCCCATCATCATCATGGGAGAAATAGGACCCTTCCCTGAAACCTGTCCAAATGTACCGATGATGAAAAGGTTCGAAAGAGCTGAGCGTGACTCTGGGGTCTTCTTTTTAATCATGCTTGTTCCCCTTGATGTGAGTACATCTTTACTCGTTGGTGCTAGGCAGCATTTATTTATTCTTTCATGTATGCGTTCATTCATGTATTTATGCTTCCTCCATTCAAAACACCTGAGTCAGCATCTCCTGCCCATTAAAATAAATGTATGGCTATGTCATGAAAGAAGGATATTCGTGTACTTTGTTCCACATCAAGTTGTCTCGGGCACTGCCTGCTATGTGCAGCACTCGGCGAGAAAAGCCGGTCTCTCTGTGTGGCTCCTCTACTCATGCCCTGCTCCCCTTCCTTGGAAGCATTTACGGAAACACGCAGTGGAGAAACACTGGCCTGTTTCATCGCTTCAGCACCTCATGAGGTTTCCCACCTTTTCCACTGCATCAGGTTTGCTTTTCCAGACTTTTCTCACCTGATGCATTCCTGTTTCCTTGCCACACCAAGACTGGTATCTCGCTCATCAACAATACTTCTGTGTATCTTGGACTGTTTTAAAATACATCATATCCTCTCTAATCATTTAACCACAACTTCCTCATCTAAATGGAGTGACATCTGAGTTCAAGAGCGTAAGAGGAGTTGGAAGAAATTCTCATGAAAATGAAATCCTCTCCCTCTCACAGGCATCAGAGGGAGGGCAGGGCAGAGACCAAAGAACACTTGTGAGTGAAGTGACTCCTGGACAGATAAGGAACAGAGTGAAGGGGGTTTTCATGTGAATACAGGCGATGCTGTAAAAGTCAAGGAGTGGCAGATATACTCGACTGTGAGGGAGTCTGGTCAGTGTGACGAGGTTGCCCCCCAACTGGGAAACAAGGGTCAGTTACTAGGTCATCTCAGAAAGCAGCATCATAACCATCTACGATTAGACGGGAAATTGCACAAGATGTCACCCAAGGAGAGCCTCGTACGCTGTCCCATCTGGCAAGAATCTGCACATGCTACAGTTTAGAAGTTTTCAAACTTTTATAAACTTCTGTATCCTTTACTTAAACAAAATCCCTTTTGGAAAGCCAATTTGAAGACTAGATGAAAGCAGAAGTTCTCTGATGGAAGTTGGAAATAGGGCCCCGGAGTTCCCCGCAACCCCCACATCATGCCTGCTTTATCCCCCTTCTATAGCAAAGCTCCCCCAGTCTGAGTCCGGAGCTCTTATGCTAAATGCTCATGGTGTTTCATAAAATGTCAGAGTTGCTAACATGGATTGGAAACTGGTTGCTTGAAACAGCTTTTCGTTAAGTTTTTTCCTAAAAAAAACAAAAAAGGAAAATTAAATTTTGGTTAAGCAGCCAGCCTAGATTCACACAGCCCTGAATCTTGAAATTTCCAGTTAAGTTTTCACGGAAGATCTTCTAATACAACATATGTAACTTTGGGGCTGGTGCTAGCCTGTGATTTATTTGAGAGTAAAAAATAAAACAAAAATTTAGAACAGAAAGCTGGGGATGAAGTCCTAGCAATGCCTAGACTTAGCATAGTTTCCAAGAAGCTCAAAACATGTTAAATTTGTATTTGCTCTTCACATCCAGATTGTTTCCTCTGGGAGCACCTCCTTCCCTCATAATTCTCTTTTGAATGTAATTTTCTAAAATTATCCTCCTACCCGTATGACAAGCTTAAAAGTGCTCTCGTGAGTGTGGCTGTGTCAGCTGACTCCGGACTATTTCTAGGAAGGCAAATTATTTCCATGGTTTTCTTGGTTGCTTCATGCTGGCTGTTTTGTGAAAGGCCTCAAACATATTTGTATTTTTCCAAATTTATTTAACTCAGTCTCAAAATTTCAATCTTGCTTCATATTTTTTTATGCTTGGAAATTTAGCATTTTTAGTTTTGTAACTCCATTTTAGCGTAAGACTTTTTTTTTTCTGTTTTTTTTTTTTTTTTGTCCTGCAAGTCTTGAAATGGTCTTTAGCCAGAGAGGTTAAATATTTAATGCTGTTTCGTTCTGAGAGTTCCAGGGGGGAAAAATGTGCCCCACTGTCTATATTCTCCCTGCATATCCATGCAGTAGCTTTATGGACAGCCAGTGACTAGACACTCAGCAGACACGACACTTGGTGCACACTGGTTCCATTAGTCCTCGTGCTTACCTTCCTGGTAGAAATGGTTGATCAATCAACCTTGAGCCCCAGGTCACACAGCAGAGTGGTGGTCATGTGTTGAACACCCAGGTCTGTGCCACTCCAGTCTAAACATGGTACATGAACATGCACGTTCTGGGTATAGGAGTCTCGCTTCCCTCACAGAGAGAGTGTCTGGAGACACCAGGACTGTCACATTAACTCCCTCATGTCCACGATAATGTCTCCCTGCCACCACCCCGTCCCTCAGGCCTGAAAGAATCTTCCCCTTCAAGCTGCTGTCCAATCTCCCTTGTTCCCCTAACCAAACTTTTTGAACTTGTAGTTTTTACTACCTTGACTTAATAGAAGCTGTAAATGATCATTACATGATGAGTTAACAAATGAACAGATCAGTGAAGAAATAGATACTTCAATGACACTTAAAGAAAGGGTCTGTTTCTCCTTACGCTGAGCCTTATGCCCATAGCTAAGTTTTTATGTCTTTTACTCTCCCAAGACTGAAGTTTTTTAAATTACCATGGGAAGAGTTTGGTATATTAACTGACTGGAGATTCAATTAACTAATTTATTTATTTAGAGACAAAGTCTCCCTCTGTTGGCTCCGGCTGGAATGTAGGCACCTCAGACTCCTGGGTGCAAGGAATCCTCCCATCTCAGCCTCCCAAGTAGCTAGAACTATTGATGTGCACCACCATGCCCCACTAATTTTTCTTTTTTTTTGGTAGAGATGAGGTTTCACTATGTTGGCCAAGCTAGTCTCAAACTCCTGGCCTCAAGTAATTTTCCCACCTCAGCCTCTCAAAGTGTTGGGATTATAGGCATGAGCCACCACATCCAGCCTTACTGGAGATTTAATTTGAAGCACAGCACACTTATTTCTGGTGATTTGCATGCCATACTATAAGCATTTGGTATCTGATTATTTTGAGCACTTTATTAATTTGTTTGCCAATAATATTTTCTCATCCGTATAATGTATTAAACACTGTGGAAAATGCTTATAGTTAGCATGTTCGGGAAAGAGATGTTTGCCGCTGTAGCTCCTTTTTAAGGAAATTCGAACCAAGAGCCTTGCTGGGGTGAGAGCTACTCGGACCACAGCTCAGTTCAGCCCTGTCAAAACCATCCTTTCTCAGTCCTCGCATCTGTGAATACGAATTTGAGATGGATTTGAAATATGCGAGGCAGCTTCCTGTGAGATTTTGGTCATGTGCCCAGACTATGACTTGGTTGTTTGGAGTATCTGACATACACACGTGTGTGGCCCGGAGACCTTTTAGTCTATGATTCAGAATTCAAACTATATTCCATTGTTGCAGAATTTTTCTGTTTTTTACAAAGTGAAATGTTCTCTAAGCCTACTACCCAGTTCTTCTTAATTACTCTTAACTACTCGTGCCTCAGCTATAATAATAATTATTATTATTATATTTTTGAGACAGGGTCTTGCTCTGTTGCCCAGGCTGTAATGCAATGGCATGCCCACAGCTCATTGCAGCCTCCACCTCCTAGGTTCAAGTGATCCTCCCACATCAGCCTTTCAAGTAGCTGGGACTACAGCTCTCATACAGCAACTTGGGGCCTCCAGGTGTATGCCACACACCCAGCTAATTATTTTTTTTTGTAGAGACAGAGTCTTGCTATGTTGTTTATGCTGGTCTCAAACTCCGAGCCTCAAGTGATCCTCCCACATCAGCCTCCTAAAGTTATAATATTCACGATGACTGGGCTGGTCAGCTGGCTTTCTTCAAATCAGTCAATTCTCTTTTTTTCTTTTCTATTGAGACAGAGTCTCACTCTGTCACCCAGGCTAGAGTGCAGTGGCATGATCCTAGCTGACTGCAACCTCCGCTTCCTGGGTTCAAGCAATTCTCCTGCCTCAGCCTCCCAAGTGGCTGGGATTATAGGTGTGTACCAGCATGCCTGGCTAAGAATCAGTCAATTCTCGTGAATTCTCAGTGAAAGAAATAACATTTAACCTTTACTGGTCTCTCTATACCTTTAATATACAAAACTATTTTATCTTTACAATAATCCTGTGGAAGTTAGGGTGGATACTACTATTTCTATTTCATAGATGAAGAAACTGGGCCGGGCGCGGTGGCTCAAGCCTGTAATCCCAGCATTTTGGGAGGCCGAGACGGGAGGATCATGAGGTCAAGAGATCGAGACCATCCCGGTCAACATGGTGAAACCCCGTCTCTACTAAAAATACAAAAATGAGCTGGGCATGGTGGCGCGTGCCTGTAGTCCCAGCTACTCAGGAGGCTGAGGCAGGAGAATTGCCTGAACCCAGGAGGCGGAGGTTGCGGTGAGCCAAGATCGTGCCATTGCACTCCAGCCTGGGTGACAAGAGCAAAACTCCGTCTCAAAACAAAAAGTCACATGGCTTTCCTTCCTTCACATTTTCATCAGTCCTTTTCAGCATTCACTGCCCGGCCTTGGTGACCCTCTTGCCTTAGTTTGGGAGTCTCTGCACTTTATTTTTCTCCTTATTCCTTTCTGATTATTTCCGCTCCTTTGTTGGCATCTCCTTCCTTCCTTTCCTCCTGAATCTCGCCATTCACCAAGGTTCTGCTCTGAATCTTCCTTTTAAATCTCTGACCAGCATTTCTCCAGGACAGTCTCGTCTGTTTCCGTAACTTCCCCTAACGTCACCACAAAACTCCTTCCTAAACTCAGGCCCGACTGTTTTCCTGAACTCCTCTCACAGTTTCTGCTGCCACCAGGACACTTCCGTCTGGACATATCTGGTTTCATTTTTGTTTAAGACAAGACTCCTATTCCTCACTTTTCCACTTCTTACCTAGCAGAGCTTGCTAAATCCCAGACCTGGGTTCAGATGCCAGCTCTGCCAGTTACTAGCTAAATGACCACTTATTCAATTTTGTTTTCTCATCTAAAAAATGGAAATAATAGCAGCACTGCCTTAGTTAATTGTTTGGAGACTAAAATAAGATAATATATGTAAAATATACTGTACAATGGCACATAGTGTACACACAAAAATATTTCCAATTATTTGTTTGAATAAAATGCTTTGTATGAATAAAATGCTTCAGCCAAGTCCATCGTCTAGCACGGCAAAAGGAGCCATCAGCAGAGTGAACAGACAACCCACAGAGTGGGAGAAAATCTTCACAATCTATATATCTGACAAAGGACTGATATCCAGAATCTACAATGAACTCAAATAAGTTATCAAGAAAAAAACCCAATGTTATAAAAAAGTGGGCTAAAGACATGAACAGACAATTCTCGAAAAGAGATGTACAAATGGACAACAAACATACGAAAATATGCTCAACATCCCTCATGATCAGGGAAATGCAAATCAAAATGATAATTTGATATCAGCTTACTCCTGCAAGAATGGCCATAATCAAAAAAATCAAAAATACAGTAGATGTTGGCATAGATGTGGTGAATAGGGAACACTTCCACACCGCTGGTGGGAATGAAAATTTGCACAGCCCTACGGAAGACAGTGTGGAGGTTCCTTAGAGAAGTAAAAGGAGAACTGCCATTTGATCCAGCAATCCCACTACTGGGTATCTACCCACAGGAAAAGAAGTTACTATGTGAAAAAGATTCTTGCACAGGCGTGTTTATAGCAGCACAGTTCGCAATTGCAAAAACATGGAACCAACCCAAATGCCCATCAATCAAGTGTGTGTGTGTGTGTGTGTGTGTGTGTGTGTGTGTGTGTGTATGGAGAGAGAGAGAGAGAGAGAGAGTCAGTGACGTAGCATCTAGACTGAGCCTTGAAGAACGGGCAGAGTTATATAAAGTAGAAATGGTGGAGAATAAAAAATATAAAAAAGGAGAACAGGTGCAAGGCACATTTGGGAAACAGTGTAATTCATTTTGTTTGCATGGGGATAGGATGAGTGTGAATTTGGACTGGTAAGTTATTTTCAGACCTGAGCAGGGAAGGTCTTAAGTTCATATCTGTTTTGCTTTACAATTTTTTTTTAATTTCTATAGGTTATTGGGGAGCAGATGGTGTCTGGTTTAGTGGTGATTTGTGAGATTTACCCGAGCAGTGTGTGGTCTTTTATCCCTCACCCGCTTCCCACAGTTTCCTCCTAAGTCCCCAAAGTCCATTGTGCCATTCTTCTGCCTTTGCATCCTCACAACTGAGCTCCCACTTATGAGCGGGACATAACAATGTTTGGTTCTCATCCAGGTTGCTGCAAATGCCATTAATTCATTTATTTTTTAGAGGTTCATTCTATTTCAGAAAGGAGACCAATTACCTACGCTTCGAATTGTCTCATTAAAAAAAATAATAAGAATCCTAGAGGTCAATTGAAAAGGAAATCAATTCCTGCTTCCCTGCTTCATATTAATGGTCCTTGAATTTAGGGTAATATAATGGTATTATTTTCCATATAAATCACATGCAACGAAAAGAGATTCTGACACAGAATAGCAGCATACATGCCAAATACGAGTTAGCTTTATTATTTTTATTTTTGTGTGTGCTTTCCCCAAGTAAATTAAATGTCAGGTGAAATGCAGATAGCCTCAGCCTGTCACCCCCCACTGGGGCTCCGTGGGTTCTGGGTTCTGCAGCGAAGCTGATAAAAGACAGTGCCCTACCTTTAGGCACAGCCTAGTTCTCTCCTCTGGTCTTGGGAAAGAAAACTAGGTTTCCAGGCCACACAGCTTTCAAAAATAGAATGCCTACGGTGGAGTGGACAAACGTATATAGATAGAACGCATGAGACAAAATGGATTTTACAGAAATCTTCTCTGAGAATTACAGCCACGACCCCTCAGAAAACTCTGTCTTAAAGGCTGCACAACTAGAACTTCTGTCCGTTTTCTTCCCGAGCGTTAAGGCTCAGTTTGAGGTCAAAGACCGTCGTCAGGTTCCCCAGCGTCTTGTTACTGAGCTCTCCTAGGGCCCACTGTCGACTTGGAAGAGCGAATCTACATACTCATTTACGTGGAAGGTTAGAGCCGTCTTTCCATAAAAAGGTACCAATGCACGTTACATGTTTCACTTACACACAGTTGGGTCTTTATGGCTCAATATCTGTAAATATACCTGTCTATGTAACTGTACATATATAAGTGTACTTAACAGTCTCAGAAGAAGAATATGGACAGAGTATGCCACAGGGTAATATATGGAGATATAAAATTATATTTTCCTCTGTATTCTAGTCTCAGAGGTGTCTTCAGGACTTCAGCTGAAACCTACATGAAGGCAATGTCTCTGCAACTTTTGGAAAAGGCTGAGGTCATAGGAAGAGATTATGTCAGGTGTCTCCAAGTAAGAGGGGGAGGAGAAAGGTTTTGAGAAGGCGTGAGAGAGGGAGAAGTTTCCTTCACTGGAAAGAGAAACGTGTGCGCCGTTCCCACGAGGCATAACAACCCATGCTCTGCTTCTAGCTCCTTGGAAAGTCCTGGGGTAGTTTTGTGAGGTGGGCCTAGGGAGGCAGGATCCCTTAGGTGGTCTGGATTCTTAGTGTGTGTGAATGAGGAAAAATAGAAACTCAGACCCTGCCTTCTCCAAAACTCCAGCAGGTGGCAGAATGGAGATGTAAACCCGGAGCTGCTTCCAAAGTCAATGCAGTTCCAGTGTCAGAGCTTTGTGCACACAACAGTGGCTTTTAGCTGAAGCCAGTGAAGGCGGTTGCCTCGTAAGTGGAAGGGGGATGCGTAGGGGATGTATGTTTCAAGTACTCTCCAAAGGATGAGGTAGACAAAGTGCAGAATTAAATGACACAGGTTTGAGTCACAGCTGAGCAACCCTGGATGTTATCTGCAAAAAGGAAATCATAATACTTACACAATTTTTAATGATATAATTTAACTGATAAGCAGTTTGTGAATTGAATGACTACATGCTGTTATTACTACCTTCTGACCTTTAAGACTGTTTCCCACGTACTACGCAGTAGTGCCATATAGCAATATCACATACAATTAAAGGTACTACATAGCAATAAAAGGTAAACAGGAATTCACAGACATATAACACATTTTCTTAGTCTGTGGCATTTTCTTGAACTAAAAAAAAAATTGTCCCTAGAATAGTAATCCAAATACACTTGTGTACATGTATTACAAATTCCATATACTCTCATTCACTGGTACTCCAAGCAGCTGATTACAAATGTCGAATTATCAATTGTATACAGAAACAGAATACAGAACTGGAAACAGCATTGGGGTGTGAAAAAGACGATTTTTGCATAAGGCTTAACTTATGAGACTTATAATCTTGGGTGTGTTAACCTCTCTAATGCTGTTTCCTCACCTATACAGTGGAAATAATATTAATATCCATTATGACAGTTTTAAGGATAATTAAATCACCAAATGCAAACTACATCATGCTTGTCACATAATAGCAGCTCAATAAATATTAATTTATCTTAGAGTAGAAAGATACGTAAAATCACCTACTTTATCCCTCTTACATTGTAGATGAGGAAATGGAGCCCCTAAGTTTGTATTTGTTTTTATTTTATTGGGAGCAAAACTTTTGGAACTATGGCTCAAGTGTCTTGATGAGAATGTTTCGACACACTAAATATTGATACTATGTGATTTTCTAACAATGTAAATTAAATACCATTCTTGAGGAAATTTTTATAATGCAATGAGGTAAAGCAAATTCGTTGGAATATAATTTTCTATTAAATGCACATCATGAACCAACACAATGAGTTACCTCCTTGACTAACTTTGGAATCTTGCCTGAGAGGAGCCATATGATAAGGTGTCATATTATCATCGTCATCACTTTCATTGCTATGAGCTATATGTGATTCTAAGGATAAATGCAAAGGTAGCAGATTCCTTAGTTGCATAAATCATGGCCGGGAAGTCATGTGTCATAATACCCAGCTTAGTTTTACCTTAGGAAAGTGAAAATGTTCCCTTAATCATTCTGAAGAAGATTCTTGATGAATACAGTTATACTAAGAATCAACTTCCTGTTATGCGGTGATCTGTCATGAGAACCGACCCCAGGGTGGAATCTTCCCGAGAGCAGCTTTTTTCCTACTGACCTATGGGGATTACGTGACTCGTGTGGATCCTCACGTACCTCCCTTTGGTAAATTCTTGAAAGGCCAGGGTGTTTACAGCTGTACACCTTTTGCCGCTTTATGAAGTAGCTTTCATCTATTTAGAAATTTACTTTTTGTGCAGGTTAAATTAAGCAAATACGTTAATAGTTTGATTTGCTGTTGATAGCTTGACTACTTTCAAAATAGATTTGCTGCTGCAATCGAATAATTACTTAGTGACTGAATTAATTTATTAATGTGCTTCGAGGATAATTTTCTCAATTGTTACATTTATTTAATGAAGTGTAACGTTCTTAACCACATAATTAGCAAATTACTTCATATTCTTCCCTCTACACTATAACTCGGGAAAGATCATCTTTCCTACTGTAGTAAACCCTGTAATTTCCTGGATATGACATGTTCTCTCATATCTTAATGCCATGGCATACGCTGTTCCTTTCTTCTCCACACTTGGCCTGGTAGAATCCTATTTCTTCACACCTAGGATCAAGTATTGCTGCCATGCCAAGCTTATTCATTCATTCAACAAAAGTTTAATGAGCATCAACTTAGGACTTGATGCTGGGCATCATCCAGTGTGTGCATGTGGGGCTCATTTGAGTGAACAGCTACATTTGCGTGAGACACACAAGAGGAGGAATGAACACAGCCAGTGGGCAGAGTTGGAGGTCTCAGAATGCCCCCAAAGATGGCGACCCCTTAGCTGGGTCTTTAAGTGTAAGACAGATGGGAGAACAGCATATTCCTTTCCATCAGGAACCATTTGATTGGAAGGAACGGCAAACTGAATTAAAGGGAGGATTATTTTAAAGAATCAGAGGAATCTGGTGGAATCCATTAATAAGAAGCACTTTGAAGAGAGGCATTGGGCAAGTGGAGTTAGATTTCTTCAACTCCTCTACCAGCTTCTTCACTATTCTCTAGCCCGTTTCTCACCACTCAGAACACTATCATGCCTGTTAGCATCTGGGTGGGGCAGAACTCTCAACTGTTGCAATTAAGCCAGGTACATGACTAATTTCTAGACGTGTCTTGGGTAGTCTGGATGTGAATAACAGGTTGTAGGTCTTCTTTACTTATTTATTTAAATTATACTTTTAAGTTCTGGGACATGCGTGCAGAATGTGCAAGTTTGTTACATAGGTATACATGTTCTATCATGGTTTGCTGCACCCATCAACCCATCATCTACATTAGGTATTTCTCCTGATTCTATCTCTCCCTTTGCCCCTCCACCCCCCTGTCAGGCCCTGGCGTGTGATGTTCCCCTCCCTGTGCCCATATGTTCTCACTGTTCAACTCCCACTTATGAGTGAGAACATGTGGTGTTTGGTTTTCTGTTCCTGTGTTAGTTTGCTGAGAATGATGGTTTCCAGCTTCATCCATGTCCCTGCAAAGGACATGAACTCAT